>CM055125.1:387474712-387597212 GCA_029206835.1 Rana muscosa | reverse complement strand
CTGACACGGGGGCCCCATACAGACAACCTGACACAGGGCCCCATACAGACAACCTGACACGGGGGCCCCATACAGACAATCTGACACGGGGGCCCCATACAGACAACCTGACACAGGGGCCCCATACAGACAACCTGACACGGGGGCCCCATACAGACAACCTGACAAGGGGCCCCATACAGACAACCTGACACAGGGCCCCATACAGACAACCTGACAAGGGGCCCCATACAGACAACCTGACACAGGGCCCCATACAGACAACCTGACACAGGGCCCCATACAGACAACCTGACACAGGGGCCCCATTCAGACAACCTGACACAGGGCCCCATACAGACAACCTGACAAGGGGCCCCATACAGACAACCTGACAAGGGGCCCCATACAGACAACCTGACACAGGGCCCCATACAGACAACCTGACAAGGGGCCCCATACAGACAACCTGACACAGGGCCCCATACAGACAACCTGACACAGGGCCCCATACAGACAACCTGACACAGGGCCCCATACAGACAACCTGACATGGGGCCCCATACAGACAACCTGACACGGGGGCCCCATACAGACAACCTGACACAGGGCCCCATACAGACAACCTGACACGGGGGCCCCATACAGACAACCTGACACAGGGCCCCATACAGACAACCTGACACGTGGGCCCCATACAGACAACCTGACACGGGGGCCCCATACAGACAACCTGACACGGGGGCCCCATACAGACAACCTGACACGGGGGCCCCATACAGACAACCTGACACGGGGGCCCCATACAGACAACCTGACATGGGGGCCCCATACAGACAACCTGACACGGGGCCCCATACAGACAACCTGACACGGGGCCCCATACAGACAACCTGACACAGGGCCCCATACAGACAACCTGACACGGGGCCCCATACAGACAACCTGACATGGGGGCCCCATACAGACAACCTGACACGGGGGCCCCATACAGACAACCTGACATGGGGGCCCCATACAGACAACCTGACATGGGGCCCCATACAGACAACCTGACACGGGGCCCCATACAGACAACCTGACACCCTCCCTGCCCACCTCTGATTCACCCTGCAGCCTGGGCCCCCCTGCTTGCCCGGGCCCCTTACAGGAGGACGTGTGGTACCCCCTCATCTATGGCCCTGCTGAGGCACGCTGATGTCTTGTTTTCAAGAAACTATGTACAGCACCCTACCAGCCAGTATCGGAACTGCCAGGGTTGCAAAGTTTGCACTTCCGACCGGGCCGTGGCGGTCCACCACCTTGGCAGGGCCCCAAGATGCCAGCATGGGGGCCAACTACACAACATGTGAAAGGGTCCTGCAAAAGTAAGAGGAAAGGTTTGGACAGCCGCACTCCAAACAATTTGTTCCTTTTATTGTAAAATCAAATCACAAAAAGTACATGCCACAGCAAAACCAGATGCAAGCTGACGCGTTTCACACAGTAGCTCAGTGCTTAATCATAGCTTATGTGAAAGGGTCCTGTTGTTAAGAGCCCTGGGCTCGGAGGGAAGGGCCCCGGGACCAATGGAAAGGCCTCATGGTCAGGAGGACCCTTCATGATTTCTTGCACCGGGGCCCTGAAGGTTCTAGTTATGCCTCTGTTACCATCCTCTCCCACCAGCCATGATATGCCTGATTTGTGTAGGGAAGCACAGAGACCCAATGATGACATCACTAAATAAAGGGTATGTAATGAAAATGGAAAGGTTGGTGAGAAGGGAAAAGAGGAGCCAGGGAAGACAAATACAAGAGGATTAAACTTGTGTATTTGAGCCATTTATATATATGTCCCTGATTCCCTCTGCTAAAAAAGTGGAGGGGTACAAATGCTCCCTAATATTAACCCTTTCCATACCGGGCTTTTTATACCACTTCCATACCGGGCCTATTCTGGCACTTCTCTCCTACATGTACAAATCATCATTCTTTTTCTAGAAAATTACTCAGAACCCCCAAACATTATATATGTTTTTTTTTTAGCAGACACCCTAGGGAATAAAATGACGGTCGTTGCAACTTTTTATCTTGCATGGTGTTTGCGCAATAATTTTTCAAACGCCCTTTTTTTGGGGAAAAAAATGGTTTCATGAATTAAAAAATAACAAAACAGTAAAGTTAGCCCAATTTTTTTGTAAAATATGAAAGATGATGTTACGCCGAGTAAAAAGATACCTAACATGTGCCAAACTTCGGTACTTAAAAATCTCCGTAGGCGACGCTTTGAAATTTTTTGCAGGTCACCAGGTTAGAGTTACAGAGGAGGTCTAGTGCTAGAATTGTTGCACGCGCTCTAACGCACGCCATATGTGGGCGGGACTTACGTGTGCGTTCGCTTCTAAGCGCGAGCTACCGGGGACTGGGGCGTTTTAAAAAATATATATATTATTATTTTTATTTTTTTTTACTTATTTTTTTTTTTATTTTTACTTTTTTTTTTGATCACTTTTATTCCTATTACAAGGAATGTAAACATCCCTTGTAATAGGAATGTGTTGTGACAGGTCCTCTTTATGGAGAGACGCGGGGTCAATAAGACGCCACATCTCTCCTCCAGGCTGGAAAGCATGAGATCAGTGAAAAAAAATTCACTGATCTCATACTTACAGCCGCAATGCGTGGCTTTGTTTACATTTGAGGACCCGGGCATGACGTCATCACATCGCACCCGGGCCTCCGACGGTCATAGAGGATGACTGTGTGACCATCTGGTCACCAGTCCTCTCTATGCTCATCACGTGACCCACCACCGGCGCGGACGATTCTCTCCGGGTTCCCGATCACACGGGAGAGCCCGGAGAAGCACCGGATGGCGGCGCGGGAGGGGGGGTGTCCTCTTCCGCTGCCTATAAGAACGATCAAGCGGTGGACCTGCCGCTATGATCGTTCTTATGGTGTGCAGGATCGCCGGCTGAAAACAAGGATATCTGAATGATGCCTCTAGCTGCACCCATCATTCAGATACCCCCCCCTCAAAACCAGGACGTCATATGACGCCCACCCCGGAGGGAGAGAGGGTTCCTGCCGGCGTCATTTTACAATGACCCGGTATGGAAGGGGTTAAATTACTAATGGGGTAGGCTGGAGCTTGTGGTCCCTGACTTGTGTGACTTTGTCCAGCTTTGTAATCATAGAGATAACGTTTGAGGATCTGATTTCCGATATGGAAGTCTCCCACACCCAAACAACACCATTGAGTCTGTAAACAGCAGATTGTTGCTTTACGTGATCCTCGGATTCCCAATTTAATTGACATCCTGGAACTTGGCACTAGCATGGGATACGATTACTCCTGGGATATGATGACTCCCGGGATATGATGACTCCTGGGATACGATGACTCCTGGGATACGATGACTCCTGGGATATGATGACTCCCGGGATACGATGACTCCTGGGATACGATGACTCCTGGGATACGATGACTCCTGGGATATGATGACTCCCGGGATATGATGACTCCTGGGATACGATGACCTCCTGGGATACGATGACTCCTGGGATATGATGACTCCCGGGATATGATGACTCCTGGGATATGATGACTCCCGGGGATATGATGACTCCTGGGATACGATGACCTCCTGGGATACGATGACTCTGGGATATGATGACTCCCGGGATATGATGACTCCTGGGATATGATACAATGTTATTTCTTAGGAAGGCCGAGATCCTTACTAGCCAGACTGCCCACAAAAACCTGGCCGAGGACGGAGCCCATCCAGGACCAGCTCATCGAATGTGTCTTGGCTGCCTTTTCCATTAATCTGATTCCCTGTGAAGTTCTCAGCGTCTCGGAGACCAATCTAATAAACTGTTCGCAGACATCTATGGTGCTTCAGTGTCTTTATTAAGAAGAAGAAGTATTGATTGAGTGTTGGGTGTCTCGTACCTCCGGAATGCTATCCAGGCAAAGATCTGGGCTAAGTTCAAAACCCACTTCCAGCGTTTACGCTTACAGAGTCCTCCGACGTGAACCAGCTCCATAAGACCAGAACGCCCACCCCCCCCCCTCCCGACGCCATCCGGTGCTCCTCTGGGCTCCTCCCGTGCCATCGGGGGGCCCGGAGAACGAATCGGACGGCGCCGGCTCACGTCGATAGAGATTTCCGTCGGAGGGCCCCGGGCGTGACGTTATGATGTCACGCCCGGGTACGACGTTATGAAGTCCACGCCCGGGTACGACGTTATGACGTCACGCTCGGGTACGACCTTATGACGTCACGCCCCGGGGGACCTGGAAGTAAACAAAGCCGCAATCGCGGCTGTCGGCATGAGATCGGTGAATTCTTTTTCACGATCTCATGCTTTCCAGCCTGGAGGAGAGATGTGGGGGGTCTTATTGACCCCGCATCTCTCCATAAAGAGGACCTGTCACAATGATTCCTATTACAAGGGATGTTTACATTCCTTGTAATAGGAATAAAAGTGATACATTTTTAATTTTTTTTTAAAAGGTGTAAAAAAAAATAAATAAATTAAGTAAAAATAAATAAATAAATAAATAAATAAAACGCCCCTGTCCCCGGTAGCTTGCGCTCAGAAGCGAGCACACACGTAAGTCCCGCCCACATATGTAAACGCCGTCCAAACCACACGTGTGAGGTATCACCGCGTGCGTTAGAGCGTGTGCAACAATTCTAGCACTAGACCTCCTCTGTAACTCTAAACTGGTAACCTGTAAAAAAAAATTTAAGCGTCGCCTATGGAGATTTTTAAGTACCGAAGATTGGCACCATTCCATGAGTGTAAGCATTTTTAAAGCATGACAAGTTAGATATCTATTTACTCGGCGTAACATCCTCTTTCACATTATACAAAAAATTGAGCTAACTTTACTGTTTTGTTATTTTTTAATTCATGAAACCGTTTTTTTTTTATTTTTAAAAAAGGCGTTTGAAAAATTATTGCGTAAATACCGTGCAAGATAAAAAGTTGCAATGACCGCCAATTTATTCCCTAGGGTGTCTGCTAAAAATATATATATATATAATGTTTGGGGGTTCTGAGTAATTTTCTAGCAAAAAAAAATGATGATTTTTACATGAGGGAGAGAAGTGCCAGAATAGGCCCGGTAGAGAAGTGGTTAACCTTCACCAGTTGAACTGAATGGACCGATGGCTTTTACCAACTATACAACTCCGTTAGCTCATCCTATGTGACCTTCACTTTGTTGGAAGGCCACGGCCAACAGCTTTAATAGACAACTTCTTGAAGAAACTTTTATAAATCATTATAAAAGGTTCACCCTTTACCCATTTTAAGGTCTCTCGATCTCCCACACCCCTTTTGACCTTTGCCGAAATTGACCCTTTAGTTCCTTAGCTTGGGCAATCAAACTATCCTTCAAAGGTGTTCCCTTTATATAAGGTAAAATAAAAACCGCCAACAAAGCTATGAAGTTTGAACTTGGGAGAGGGATGGAACTTGAGTGATGGCTGGTCGTCTCCAAAGAGGTCACTCTTTACCCATTTTAAGGCCTCTCAATCTCCCACAGCCCCCTTGACCCTTGCCAAATTTTGACCCTTCAGCATTCGAGCTGTGGTGAAAATAAAAATCCCATCATGCCTCTGCCTCTGGGAGTCCTGCCTGTGATTGTCAGGGTCTTGCAGTGCCTCATGGGACCTGTAGTTTCAAAACAGCTGGAGGGCTGAGGTTGCCTACCCCTGCTTTACTTCCTTAGCTTGGGCCACCAAACTATCCATCAAAGGCTTCCCCTTTACAACCTGGTAAGGTAAAAATCGCCAACAAAACAATGAAGAAGCTTGAATTCAGGAGGGGGGTGGAACTTGACTGATGGCCGGAGTCATCTCCAAAGAGGTCACCTTTTGCCCATTTTAAGGTCTCTCGATCTCCCACACCCCTTTTGACCTTTGCCGAAATTGACCCTTTAGTTCCTTAGCTTGGGCAATCAAACTATCCTTCAAAGGTGTTCCCTTTATATAAGGGTCAAATAAAAACCGCCAACAAAGCTATGAAGTTTGAACTTGGGAGAGGGATGGAACTTGACTGATGGCCTGGTCGTCTCCAAGAAGGTCACCCTTTGCCTATTTTAAGGCCTCTCAATCTCCCACAGCCCCCTTGACCCTTGCCAAATTTGACCCTTCAGCATTTCAGCTGTGGTGAAAATAAAAATCCCATCATGCCTCTGCCTCTCCGAGTCCTGTCTGTGATTGTCAGGGTCTTGCAGTGTCTCATGGGACCTGTAGTTTCAAAACAGCTGGAGGGCTGAGGTTGCCTAACCCCTGCTTTACTTCCTTAGCTTGGGCCACCAAACTATCCCATCAAAGGCTTCCCCTTTACAACCTGGTAAGGTAAAAATCGCCAACAAAAACAATGAAAGAAGCTTGAATTCAGGAGGGGGGGTGGAACTTGACTGATGGCCGGTCATCTCCAAAGAGGTCACCTTTTGCCCATTTTAAGGTCTCTCGATCTCCCACACCCCTTTTGACCTTTGCCGAAATTGACCCTTTAGTTCCTTAGCTTGGGCAATCAAACTATCCTTCAAAGGTGTTCCCTTTATATAAGGTCAAATAAAAACCGCCAACAAAGCTATGAAGTTTGAACTTGGGAGAGGGATGGAACTTGACTGATGGCTGGTCGTCTCCAAGAAGGTCACCCTTTGCCTATTTTAAGGCCTCTCAATCTCCCACAGCCCCCTTGACCCTTGCCAAATTTGACCCTTCAGCATTTCAGCTGTGGTGAAAAATAAAAATCCCATCATCGCCTCTGCCTCTCGGAGTCCTGTCTGTGATTGTCAGGGTCTTGCAATGTCTCATGGGACCTGTAGTTTCAAAAGAGCTGGAAGGCCGAGGTTGCCTACCCCTGCTTTACTTCCTTAGCTTGGGCCACCAAACTATCCATCAAAGGCTTCAGCTCTGTACACACGGCCGGGAATCCCGTCTATTTGAAAACCGTATGTTTTTCCTGACGGGATTCCTGGCAAGCTTGCCTTGTAAAGCCTTGTGTACACACGGCCACTCAAAAGAACCGCCGTTCTTTTGAATGGCAAGAACGCGGTGATGTCATCGACTACGACAAGCCGGCGCTCGTCACATTCTATGCCGTCGCCGCCATCTTGCTACACCCCACACTAACCTTGTATGCTACCCAGCGCAAGCGTCGATGTCTTTTCGAGCATGCGCGGGTTTACCTCGGACAGGTAAGCATACAGACGACCGGGTTTTCTCGGCAGGAAACACTCTGCCGAGAATCCTGATGGGAGAAATAGAGAGCAGGTTCTCTATTTTTCTCGCCGGGATTCCGGGGAGTTTTCCTGGTAAGGTAAAAACCGCCCACAAAGCAATGAAGAAGCTTGAATTCAGGAGGGGGGGTGGAACTTGACTGATGGCCGGTCATCTCCAAAGAGGTCACCTTTTGCCCATTTTAAGGCCTCTTGAGCTTCCACAGCCCTCTTGAGCTTTGCTGAACTTCACCATCATCAATAGGCCTTCGACACGCCCAATAGCATACAATGCACATTAACGCACTGATGTAAACCGGCACCATTAAAAACAATGGCTAACTTGTGTCCGTGCCTTGACATGCATTAAATTGCATACGCACGAATGTACCCTGTTTGTCGACAAAAGGGGCTCATTCACATATACACATGTACAAATCTTCATGTTTGGAGTGTCGTTTACACTTATGAAATTTAGCGTACGCCAACACAAAGGTTGGCCATTGTGTAAATGGTGCTAATTTCTATCTGTTTGATGCATTCATGGCCCATTCATTGGGGCAGCCCATTCATAAGATAGCCCATTCATCAAGGCAGTCCATTTATTAAGACAGCCCATTCATAAGGCAGTCCATTCATTAGGACAGCCCATTCATAAGGCAGTCCATTCATTAAGACAGCCCATTCATAAGGCAGTCCATTCATTAGGACAGCCCATTCATTAAGGCAGTCCATTCATTAAGACAGCCCATTCATAAGGCAGTCCATTCATTAGGACAGCCCATTCATAAGGCAGTCCATTCATTAGGACAGCCCATTCATTAGGGCAGTCCATTCATTAAGGGCCCTTTCACACATGCGGACCGTATGTCAGTTTTTCATCCATCCGTTTTTCGGATGAAAAACGGACATACATGTATCCCTATGGGATCCCTATGGGATTGCGGATGTCAGCGGATGAACATCCGCTGACATCCAATCTAATCAGTCTCTGCTATCCTCCGTTTCTGCAGATGGAGGAAAATCCTATTTTTCCATCCGTCTGCGGATCGGATCGGATAAACACGGACAGACGGTCCGTGTTCATCCGATCCCCACATAGAGGAGAGCGGAGATCTGACAGGGACCGCCCTGTCATCTGCCGGCTCAGCGGGGATCAACAGAGTGATCCCCGCTGAGCAAGCGGATGTTAAAGGAACGGATCCTCATGGGATCCGTACGTGTGAAAGGGCCCTAAGGCAGTCCATTCATTAGAAAAGCCCATTCATTAAGGCAGTCCATTCAGTAAGACAGCCCATTCATTAGGGCGTTCCATTCATTAGGACAGCCCATTCAATAAGGCAGTCCATTTATTAGGACAGCCCATTCATTAAGGCAGTCCATTCATTAAGAAAGACCATCCATGCTGCAAATGCACCATTCATTAAGGCAGTCCATTCATTAGGACAGTCCATTCATTAAGGCAGTCATTAAGGAAGTCCATTCAGTAAGACAGCCCATTCATTAGGACAGCCCATTCATTAAGGCAGTCCATTCATTAAGCAAGACCATCCGTGCTGCAAATGCACCACAAGGGATAAAAACACATACATGACCATTTTTCAAAATGCAGAGCCCTACAATGATGGTATATGCATTGTGGTGTGTTGAGGTGCACAGTGCTTTAGTGTACAATACACCACACGGCTCAGCGGGGATCAACGGAGCGATCCCCGCTGAGCAAGCGGATGTTAAAAGAACGGATCCTCACGAGATCTGTACGCGTGAAAGGGCCCTAAGGCAGCCCATTCATTAGGACAGCCCATTCATTAAGGCAGACCATTCAGTAAGACAGCCCATTCACTAGGACAGCCCATTCATTAAGGCGGTCCATTCATTAGGACAGCCCATTCATTAAGGCAGTCCATTCATTAGGACAGCCCATTCATTAAGGCAGTCCATTCATTAGGACAGCCCATTCATCAAGGCAGTCCATTCATTAGGACAGCCCATTCATTAAGGCAGTCCATTCATTAAGGCAGTCCATTCAGTAAGACAGCCCATTCTTTAGGACAGCCCATTCATTAAGGCAGTCCATTCATTAGGACAGCCCATTCATTAAGGCAGTCCGTTCATTAAGGCAGTCCATTCAGTAAGACAGCCCATTCATTAAGGTGGTTCATTCATTAGGACAGCCCGCTCATTAAGGCAGCCCATTCATTAAGGAAGATCATCCATGCTGCAAATGCACCAGAAGGGATGAAAACACATACATGACCATTTTTAAAAATGCAGAGCCCTACAATAATGGTATATGCATTGTGGTGTGTTGAGGTGCACAGTGCTTTAGTGTACAATACACCACACAATGCATCAGACTTTGTTCTGCTAATGTTCACTAATACATGCATTTTAACATGCATTTGCACTACGCACAGGTTTAAATGGGCAAGCAGATGAAACCACAGCTGTAGGGGGGGGTAGAGGATGGGGCATGGACACACCTGGAAGTGCTGGATGACGAAGGTATTTCAGCCCACGCAAATTTTGCAACAGGGCAAAGATCCACCGTGTTTTCCTTACTGACCTTTTTTTTTTATTATTTATTTAGCGGTAGTGTCGCTTTAAGGAAGACCTTCCCACCTAACAGTCCTTCACAAGTTCCAGTATGTGTTCTATAAAGTCATTTCTCGTTACCTACAGGGCATAAGCAGATAAGGATCTGCAATAAAGTTTCCTAAAACCCTTACAATCCCTACAGCTGACCTAGGAGAGGCGACACAGAAAACGACAGACCGCCATTCCCTCTCAACCCGTCAGAGTCTCTATTATCGGCTTACTCTATAATGTTGCCAGAGAAATATATTAGAGGGATGATTTGTTGTATTTAACGATGCGCTCTGCAGTAATGTGAGTCATTAAAAAGCTCGATTGCTGAATACTTTATAAACAAACGGCACATTTGCCGAATAGATCTGCCCCCCCCCCTCCCCCCCTCCATCACCACCACCTCCTCCCTCCGCCGCTGTCACCGGTGAATTCCAAGGTGTCTCGCGAAGTTGGAAGAAGAAGTGACAGGATGTCTTTGATCAACGCGATGCTTAAAAATAAATTAGCTTGAAGTCGGAGTTTAGATTGGAGACGCAGCTAATCTTCACAGCGCCTTTCCAACAATGTTTATTCCCTCAGCCAAATGAGGAGCAGCTGACAGGTCCGTCTACCTGTTTAATAGACGTTTCTGGCGCACATCTGAGGCTCGCCGCCACCGATTTATCTTTCCTTTTAAACAGCTACTTGGTTTTAATATAGATTTTTTTTTGGGGGGGGGGAGGGGTTTCTATGATCCTATAAATTTCTTTATGGCGGCCCGTTTGGCATGGGGAGGAAATATTCTACTTTGACACAAAAAAGCAAAAAAATTGATACATTATTTACAATATACTGTATATATATAAATATATATATATATATATATATATATATATATATTGTGACAGCAGGAAGGTAAAGTCACCTGGTTGCATCCAGGGGGGTAGATATATTTCGCCCAGATTCAGGCTTTACGCCGACTTATACAACTAGGTGGAGAGTTGTATAAGGCTAGTGGGCTCATGGATGACTCATACCTCTAGGGAGAGGGCTGGGCGTCGTGCAGACAGGGAGTTGATGAGACCAGCTGAAGCTTGTCAGCTCATTTAGGCCTCTATAAGAACTCCCAGCTTCATTAGATGTTAGCTCATGCCTGGAAGCAGACCTGTGTGGACTTCCTGGAGAGAGTGAACCCTTGTGCGGTGAGACAAAGCCTGTGTGGCTATTTGCTTGGACATTTAAACCCAGGGACTTAGGGACTAGGACAGCACTAGGCTGATCCCAGTTGTTAGTTAGGAAACCTGTATGTTTAGTCAGAGGTCAACTTGACCAGGATTTATTTTGTTTATGTTTCTTTTGCTTTGCTGTGTTTTTGTCACTGTAAATAGAAAATAAACCGCACCTTTTTGATTTTGAAAACCACAAGCTCCATCTGCTGGGCCTGTTTTTGTGTGGGGAGCCCATCCCGGGGGTCACACACACCCGCTGCCGAGCTAACCCCCTCACAGTTGGTGGAGAACCAGTGGCAGTTTTTTTAAGCCAGCATGGAGGAGATACTGAAACAGCTGGCTCTAGCAAATGCCAATCAACAGCAGACAAATGCAGGTTTGCAAAGGAGCCTTGCAGCCCAGCAGCAAGCTCATCAACAGAGCCTTGCAGCCCAGCAACAAGCCCGGCAGCAATCTGAGGCCCGCTTCATAGACCTGTTACAGAAGCAAGAGCAGAGACTACAACAAATGGAAGCAGTAGTGCAGCAACGTCCGCAGACCAGTGAGGGAAGCCGTCCCACTAATACCGCGTCCTTTGGGGTGAGTCGTTTATTGACAAAAATGACTGGAGAGGATGATCCAGAGGTATTTTTGACCACATTTGAAAGGACTGCTGAAAGAGAAAAGTGGCCTGAGGAGCAGTGGGCTGGACTGGTGGCTCCTCTGTTAACTGGTGAATCGCAGAAGGCTTACTATGACCTAGAGCATGACCAAGCAAAAGACTATGTGATGCTAAAAGCTGAAATATTGGCAAGGCTGGGTGTCACCCTGGCTGTCCGGGCTCAGCGTGTGCATAACTGGACTTTCCAGCTTGGAAAACCCCCCAGGTCTCAAATGTATGATCTCATTCACCTGAGCAGAAAGTGGCTACAGCCAGAGACTTTGTCCGCACCAAAGATTGTGGAACGTGTTGTAATGGATCGGTTTTTGAGAGCTCTTCCTACTGCCATCCAAAAGTGAATAAGCCATGGAGACCCAGAGACGGCCGATGGTCTTGTGGATCGTGTGGAGAAATACTTGGCTACAGAGAACCTGACGGCCTCTTCCAGAGACACTCGGACTTTCCACCCTAAGACCAGACCATCCCCAGGGGCGGATAAGAGGATTCCAAGGGGTGAGGGTGGAGAGAGTGAGAGGGTGGGAGCTCTACCCCAAGTTTGGCGAGAACAGCCTGGGAAATCAGCGGCTCAAGAGGCGGCAAGAAGGATCGTTTGCTACCGCTGCCGGCAAGCGGGACATATTGCAGCCAATTGCCCGGTTGTGGAGGAACCCATGCAGTGTGACTTTCTGATGGGCAGACGTCAGTCGCTGTGTGCGACAGTCGCATGCACTGCCATTCGGGGAACTGAGAAACATTTATGCAAAATGTGTATTAATGGTAGAAATGTTGTGGTATTGCTGGATTCAGGTAGCCTTGTGACCCTGATAAAGGCTGAGTTAGTTAAAACAGAGGTCTCTGGGAATAGCAAGGTAGCTGTTATTTGTGTGCATGGGGACACCCGAGAGTATCCAGTGACTACAGTGTGTTTCGAGACCCCCAAAGGTACCCTCTCTCATCCAGTGGGCTTAGTATCTCAGTTACCGCATGACGCCATTGTGGGAAGGGATTTTCCGAAGTTCTGGGAACTGTGGGATGATCCTGAGCCCCCCACTGGTGCCCCTATGTACCAGGAATGTGATAGCCAGAACTCCCCTGAGAGTGGTGAGGACTCTCCGGAATTTCCCTTGTCAGTATTGGCAGGGGAGACTCAAGAAACTGGAGAGGAGCCCACCTCCTCAGACGAAAACCTACCGTCTGTGGAGTTTTCTGATCTTGAGGTTCACAGGGAAAACTTTGCCACAGAACAGTTGAAAGACCCCGCCCTAATAAAGGCACGGGAAAACGTAGTGAAAATAGATGGCGAGTTAGTGAACCCAGATAATACCTGCACTTACCCATACTTCAGCGTAGAGAAGGACCTACTGTATCGGGTGGCAAAAAGGGCAGAAGAAACCGTTGAGCAGCTTGTGGTGCCCAAACCTTACAGGAAGTTGGTGTTGGAGTTGGCCCATGGGCACATTCTTGGAGGTCATCTGGGGACAGAGAAAACCCGAGAGAGGGTATTACAGAGATTCTATTGGCCGGGGGTGATGAAGGACATAGAAAATTATTGTTCCTCCTGCCCTGTGTGTCAGAGGTCGGCCCCGATGCCACATTTCCGTAGCCCGCTGGTCCCTCTACCCATCATTGAGGTCCCGTTTGAGAGGATCGCCATGGATTTGGTAGGTCCTATAATCAAGTCCGCTAGGGGGCACCAGTACATATTAGTTATAATGGACTATGCCACCCATTATCCAGAAGCGATCCCTCTCTGAAATACCTCGGCCAAAACCATAGCCAAAGAGCTATCTCTTGTGTTTAGCCGGGTGGGTATTTGTAAAGAACTGCTTACGGACCAAGGTACACCCTTTATGTCCCGGGTTATGAAGGAGCTATGTAAATTGTTCAAAGTGACGCAATTACGTACATCTGTGTATCACCCCCAAACCGATGGGCTGGTTGAAAGATTCAACAAAACCCTAAAACAAATGTTGAAGAAAGTGGTGGATAGAGATGGAAAGGATTGGGACTGTCTACTTCCTTATCTGATGTTTGCTATTAGGGAGGTGCCCCAATCCTCTACGGGATTCTCCCCCTTTGAGTTACTGTATGGGAGACACCCAAGAGGGCTGTTGGATATTGCCAAGGAAACTTGGGAAAGTGAGAGTTCTCCCCACAGGAGTGTGATTGAGCATGTCGCCCTGATGCAAGACCGAATTGCACAGGTAATGCCCATCGTGAAGGAACATTTGGCCCAAGCGCAGTCAGCACAGCAGAGAGTGTACAACCGTGGAGCCAAGACCCGTACCTTTTCCCCGGGGGATAGGATACTGGTACTTGTCCCTACGGTTGAAAGTAAATTCCTTGCCAAATGGCAAGGCCCCTACGAGATAATGGAAAAAGTGAGCGAAGTGAATTACAAGGTCAGACAACCAGGAAGGCGAAAGCCCGAACAGATCTATCACGTTAATCTGTTGAAAGCCTGGAGGGATAGAGAGTCCCTAGTCGCAGACACTTGGTCACCAGCTCAAACTGGTTGCGTGATTCCTGAGGTTGGAATCGCAGCCACCTTGTCACAACCCCAACAACAGGAGGTTAAGGAGTTTGTGCTTCGCAACAAGGAGGTATTCTCTGAGCTGCCGGGACAAACATCTGGGGTAGAGCATGACATTATTACCCCGCCCGGTGAAAGGGTGAAGTTAAAACCCTATCGGATCCCAGAGGCCCGACGGGAGGCAATACGGGAGGAAGTACAGAAAATGCTGAACTTAGGGGTGATAGAGGAGTCCCAAAGTGATTGGTCTAGTCCCATTGTGTTGGTGCCTAAACCGGATGGGAGCTGGCGATTTTGTAACGATTTTCGTCAGTTGAACAAAGTTACAAAATTTGACACCTACCCCATGCCACGTATAGATGAGTTGATCGACCGGCTGGGAACAGCCCGATACATGACGACTCTTGACCTCACAAAAGGGTATTGGCAAATCCCCCTGGCCAAGTCGGCCAAAGAGAAAACCGCATTTGTAACCCCAGACGGGGCGTTCCAATATAAAAGAATGCCGTTCGGGTTACAGAATGCGCCGGCCACATTCCAGCGGAAAATGGACCAGATGCTGAGGCCCCATCGGAAGTATGCTGCGGCTTACCTGGATGACATAATTGTCCATAGCACAGATTGGGCCTCACATCTGCCAAAAGTGCAAGCAGTCCTAGACTCTATCCGGGAAGCGGGGTTTACGGCTAACCCCAAGAAGTGTACCATTGGGCAGGAGGAGGCCAAATATCTTGGGTACACCATTGGGAGGGGAGTAATAAAACCCCAACTCAACAAAGTCGAGGCCATCCAGAGTTGGCCACGTCCCAACAGCAAGAAGCAGGTACGAGCCTTTCTGGGAATCGCTGGGTATTATCGGCGATTCATTCCCCACTTTGCTTCTAAGGCTGTGCCCCTAACCAACCTGACGAAGGGGAAAGGGTCGGTCATGATTAAATGGACCCCCGAGGCTGAGGCAGCATTCCAATTCTTGAAACAAGCCTTATGTAGCCAGCCAGTGTTGTACTCACCCGACTTCTCTAAAGACTTTGTCGTACAAAGTGATGCGTCAGATGTGGGGTTAGGAGCAGTATTGTCCCAGGTCTGGAACGGGGAAGAGCACCCAGTCATTTACCTCAGCAGGAAGTTGAAGTCCCATGAGGTAAATTACGCCACCGTTGAAAAGGAGTGTTTAGCGGTGAAGTGGGCTCTAGATTCCCTTCGGTACTACCTGCTAGGTAGGCACTTTGACATGGTTACGGATCACGCTCCGTTAAAGTGGATGGCTCAAAACAAGGAAACAAATAGAAGAGTGAATAGGTGGTTCCTGGCCCTCCAGGAATTCAACTTCACAGTAAAGCATCGCCCTGGCGTTCAAATGGGGAATGTGGATGCTTTGTCTCGAGTACATGAATGCCTGATTGCTGGTGTTCCAACCCCGAGGTTAAAACAAGAGGGGGGGGTATGTGACAGCAGGAAGGTAAAGTCACCTGGTTGCATCCAGGGGGGTAGATATATTTCGCCCAGATTCAGGCTTTACGCCGACTTATACAACTAGGTGGAGAGTTGTATAAGGCTAGTGGGCTCATGGATGACTCATACCTCTAGGGAGAGGGCTGGGCGTCGTGCAGACAGGGAGTTGATGAGACCAGCTGAAGCTTGTCAGCTCATTTAGGCCTCTATAAGAACTCCCAGCTTCATTAGATGTTAGCTCATGCCTGGAAGCAGACCTGTGTGGACTTCCTGGAGAGAGTGAACCCTTGTGCGGTGAGACAAATCCTGTGTGGCTATTTGCTTGGACATTTAAACCCAGGGACTTAGGGACTAGGACAGCACTAGGCTGATCCCAGTTGTTAGTTAGGAAACCTGTATGTTTAGTCAGAGGTCAACTTGACCAGGATTTATTTTGTTTATGTTTCTTTTGCTTTGCTGTGTTTTTGTCACTGTAAATAGAAAATAAACCGCACCTTTTTGATTTTGAAAACCACAAGCTCCATCTGCTGGGCCTGTTTTTGTGTGGGGAGCCCATCCCGGGGGTCACACACACCCGCTGCCGAGCTAACCCCCTCACAATATATATATATATATATATATACCGTATATACTCGAGTATAAGCCGAGTTTTTCAGCACTTTTTTTTGTGCTGAAAATGCCCCCCTCGGCTTATACTCTAGTCACCTTTTTGCGCCTGATCTCCCGGACTTTGGGGACCCGGTACCGTAGCTCCACTCTTCCTCTACAAGTGTGCAAAGATTGTTGTCTGGGGGACCTACAGCCGGGGAGCACAGATTTTTCAAACCCGGGCACCCCTTCCATAGACTCCCATGTTAAATGGTCATTTCTCTGGTGACTTTGGGGACCCGGTACCGGCTGGTCGTAGGTCTCCTGGACCCAAAACTTGCCACACATGTAGCCCCACTATTTCTCTACAATTGTGAAAAGCTTGTTGTCTGGGGAACCTACGGCCGGGGAGCACCGATTTTTCAAACCGGGCATCCCTTCCATAGACTCCCATGTTAAACGTCAGTCTAGTCATGGGCACAGTGAGGCATGGACATAGTGAGGCATGGGCACAGTGAGGCATGCAGATGGACACCCTAGGCTTATACTTGAGTCAATACGTTTTTCCCAGTTTTTTGTGGTAAAATTAGGTGCCTCGGCTTATATTCGGGTCGGCTTATACTCGAGTATATACGGTATGTGTAGTGTGTGTATATATATATATATATATATATACAGTATATGCATATATAGAGTGTATACGTTCTGTTATCATGCCTCATTTGCCTTGTAAAAGGTAACATTTGTTTTTCACATAAAAAAAAAAAATTAACAAAGCAAAAAAAAAAAAATTTTATATTTATATTTATTAGCACAATAGGCCGGGGGTCTCCAACGTTACTAAACAAAGGGCCAATTTCTTGTTTCTCAGAATTTAGGGGGGCTGGACTATGCCCAGTAGGAGTAGAAAATGCCCCATCATCAGTCGGAGTTCACAATGGCTCAGGCTTTGTGGTCAGTGGGAGTAAAAAAAAATACATAGCGCCTGTGGCTGTAGGAGGAGGAATAGTGTCCCATTGTTGGTGTCAGTGGGAGGAATAGTGTCCCATTGTTGGTATCAGTGGGAGGAATAGTGTCCCATTGTTGGTGTCAGTGGGAGGAATAGTGTCCCATTGTTGGTATCAGTGGGAGGAATAGTGTCCCGTCATTGGTGTCAGTGGGAGGAATAGTGTCCCATCATTGGTATCAGTGGGAGGAATAGTGTCCCTATCATTGGTGTCAGTGGGAGGAATAGTGTCCCGTCATTGGTGTCAGTGGGAGGAATAGTGTCCCATCATTGGTATCAGTGGGAGGAATAGTGTCCCGTCATTGGTGTCAGTGGGAGGAATAGTGTCCCGTCATTGGTGTCAGTGGAAAGAATAGTGTCCCATCATTGGTATCAGTGGGAGGAATAGTGTCCCATCATTGGTATCATTGGGAGGAATAGTGTCCCATCATTGGTGTCAGTGGGAGGAATAGTGTCCCATCATTGGTATGAATGGGAGGAATAGTTCCCCATCATTGGCATCAGTGGGAGGAATAGTGTCCCTATCATTGGTGTCAGTGGAAGGAATAGTGTCCCATCATTGGTATCATTGGGAGGAATAGTGTCCCATCATTGGTGTCAGTGGGAGGAATAGTGCCCCATCATTGGTATGAATGGGAGGAATAGTTCCCCATCATTGGCATCAGTGGGAGGAATAGTGTCCCTATCATTGGTGTCAGTGGGAGGAATAGTGCCCCATCATTGTTATGAATGGGAGGAATAGTTCCCCATCATTGGTGTCAGTGGGAGGAATAGCACCCCAATCATTGGTGTCAGTGGGAAGAATAGTGTCCCATCATTGGTGTCAGTGGGAAGAATAGTGCCCCATTATTGGTATTAGTGGGAAGAATAGTATCCCATCATTGGTATCAGTGGAAGGAATAGCACCCCAATTATTGGTGTCAGTGGGAGGAATAGTGTCTCTTCATTGGTGTCAGTGGGGGGAATAGTGTCCCATCGTTAGTGTCAGTGGGAGGAATAGTGCCCCATCATTGGTGTCAGTGGGAGGAATAATGTCCCATTATTGGTGTCAGTGGGAGGAATAATGTCCCATTATTGGTGTCAGTGGGAGGAATAGTGCCCTATCATTGGTGTCAGTGGGAGGAATAATGTCCCATTATTGGTGTCAGTGGGAGGAATAGTGCCCTATCATTGGTGTCAGTGGGAGGAATAATGTCCCATTATTGGTGTCAGTGGGAGGAATAATGTCCCATTATTGGTGTCAGTGGGAGGAATAGTGTCCCATCGTTGGTGTCAGTGGGAGGAATAGTGTCCCATCGTTGGTGTCAGTGGGAGGAATAGTGCCCCATCATTGGTGGAGAGATTGGAATCTGATTGATTGCTTCTGTGGACAGGTAACTTTTATACAGGTAACAAGCTGAGACTAGGAGCGCTCCCTTTAAGAGAGTGCTCCTAATCTCAGCTTGTTACCTGTATAGAAGACACCTGGGAGAAAGAAATCTTGCCGATTGATAGGGGATCAAATACTTATTTCACTCATTAAGATGCAAATCAATTTATAACTTTTATGAAATGCGTTTTTCTGGCTATTCTTGTTGTTATTCCGTCTTTCACTGTTATAATAAACCGACCAATAAAATGATAGACGGATCGTTTCTTTGTCCAGCGGGCAAACTTACAAAATCAGAAGGGGATCAAATATTTTTTCCCCCTCGCTGTAGATGGCGGTCAGATGTCACTAAACAGATATGTAGCTGACAGCTGGTTCCCCTAATTATGTAGATGAATCCTCCAGGTCCCCGCAGTGCTGGTTTTCAGGACATATTTTGGCGTACACCGCTGTGCCCCCCCCCCCCCACTGTACACCGACTTCCCGCCATGTGCCGGGGGGACCTCGCTGCAGACAGAGGCGCCGAGCTTGTCAGGAAGCCGCTGCCCGCTGTTTAATCTCTTTGCAGCGGGATCCTTGCGCAGCGGTTCACAGCGAAGACTCGTCGCAGTTTGCTGACTCTGAAATGGCTTCCGCTCTATTGGTGGTTGGAGCTTTATTGTACTCCGAGTCTTGATACATTAAACTCGGTATCCGGAGACGCAGCATAAAGCAGGGATGCTTGGCTTCACCCGCTGTCTGCGGAATTCCCATTTGGAAAGACATTTTTTTTTGGCTAGAGTAGGGCAGGGGGGACTCCAAACTACGGGTGGGGGGGGGGGGGCGCCGGCGGCCTGCTAAGAGATTTTATCCACAACCCCCAGCTAGGGTCAGTGGAGTGTCCTCAGATTCAGTGCATGGACTGAGGAGTCAGATCAGTTGGTCTCCACTTCTGAAGGGGACCCTGATGTATGCGGGGGGGGGGCTCTGATAAGGACCCTGATCCCTGATGTAAGTAGGGACTTAGCTGGGAACCCTGATGTAAGGGAGGACTCTGATGTAAATGGGACTCTAATGGGGATCCTGATGTAAGGGAATACTCTGATGTAAATGGGACTCTAATGGGGATCCTGATGTAAGGGAAGACTCTGTTGGGGGTCCTGATTTAAGGAAGGTTTTCTGATGGGGACTCTGATGTAAGGGAGGACTCTGATGTAAATGGGACTCTAATGGGGATCCTGATGTAAGGGAAGACTTTGTTGGGGGCCCTGATGTAAGGAAGGTTTTCTGATGGGGACCCTGATGTAAGGGAGGACTCTGATGTAAATGGGATTCTAATGGGGATCCTTAAGTAAGGGAAGACTTTGTCGGGGGTCCTGATTTAAGGAAGGTTTTCTGATGGGGACCCTGATGTAAGGAAGGACTCTGATGTAAATTGGACTCTAATGGGGATCCTGATGTAAGGGAAGACTCTGTTGGGGGTCCTGATGTAAGGAAGGTTTTCTGATGGGGACCCTGATGTAAGGGAGGACTCTGATGTAAATGGGACTCTAATGGGGATCCTGATGTAAGGGAAGACTTTGTTGGGGGTCCTGATTTAAGGAAGGTTTTCTGATGGGGACCCTGATGTAAGGGAGGACTCTGATGTAAATGGGACTCTAATGGGGATCCTGATGTAAGGGAAGACACTGTGGGGGGTCCTAATGTAAGGAGGGTTTTCTGATGGGGACCCTGATGTAAGGGAGGACTCTGATGTAAATGGGACTCTAATGGGGATCCTGATGTAAGGGAAGACTTTGTTGGGGGTCCTGATGTAAGGAAGGTTTTCTGATGGGGACCCTGATGTAAGGGAGGACTCTGATGTAAATGGGACTCTAATGGGGATCCTGATGTAAGGGAAGACTTTGTTGGGGGTCCTGATGTAAGGAAGGTTTTCTGATGGGGACCCTGATGTAAGGGAGGACTCTGATGTAAATGGGACTCTAATGGGGATCCTGATGTAAGGGAAGACTTTGTTGGGGGTCCTGATTTAAGGAAGGTTTTCTGATGGGGACCCTGATGTAAGGAAGGACTCTGATGTAAATGGGACTCTAATGGGGATCCTGATGTAAGGGAAGACTCTGTTGGGGGTCCTGATTTAAGAGAGGTTTTCTCTGATGGGGACCCTGATGTAAGGGAGGACTCTGATGTAAATGGGACTCTAAGAATTTTACATCAGAGTCCTTCCTTACATCAGGGTCCCCCTCAGAAAACCTTCCTTAAATCAGGGCCCCCAACAAAGTCTTCCCTTACATCAGGATCCCCATTAGAGTCCCATTTACGAGACAGAAATAGCCGCTCCAAACTTAGAAGCTATGAGTAAGCATTTCTAAGTGTGAAACGCGTTAGTTTTTTCGTTGCTGTGACATGTAGTGCCTGTTCACTTTTACTTTTCAAATAAAGCCAAGTTGGATTGGAGTGCGGCTGTCTTAATCTTCATTTCTTCGAATTGCCTTGTGCATTGTCAGCACCCTTGGTTCCTGGAAAGGTGATCTTTGTTGGAGTGGACCTGTTTGGAGCGGCAATTTCTGTCTCGTAAATGGGACTCTAATGGGGACCCTGATGTAAGGGAGGGCTCTAATGTAAATGGGACTCTAATGGGGATCCTGATGTAAGGGAAGACTTTGTTGGGGGTCCTGATTTAAGGAAGGTTTTCTGATGGGGACCCTAATGTAGGGGGGGACTCTGATGTAATAGGGACTCTAATGGAGACCCTGATGTAAGGGAGGACTCTGATGTAAATGGGACTCTAATGGGGATCCTGATGTAAGGGAAGACTTTGTTGGGGGCCCTGATGTAAGGAAGGTTTTCTGATGGGGACCCTGATGTAAGGGAGGACTCTGATGTAAATGGGACTCTAATGGGGATCCTGATGTAAGGAAAGACTTTGTTGGGGGTCCTGATTTAAGGAAGGTTTTCTGATGGGGACCCTGGTGTAGGGGGGGACTCTGATGTAATAGGGACTCTAATGGGGACCCTGATGTAAGGGAGGACTCTGATGTAAATGGGACTCTAATGGGGATCCTGATGTAAGGGAAGACTTTGTTGGGGGCCCTGATTTAAGGAAGGGTTTTCTTTGATGGGGACCCTGATGTCCGGGGTGTGGGGGGGGGGGCTTTAATAAGCACCCTGATGTAAGGGGGACTTCTGATGTAAGAAGAGGGTCTGATAAGGATCCTAATGTAAGGGAGGGGGCTCTGATAAAGACCCAGATGTAAAGTGGGGGGCTCTGATAGGGACCTTGATGTAAGTAGAGACTAAGATGGGGATCCTGATGTAAGGAAGGACTGTACTGTAAGGGGAGACTTTGTTGGGGACCCTGATGTAAGGGAGGTTTTCTGATGGAGACCCTGATGTGAGGGGGCTTCTAATAGGGACTCTGGTGTAAGGGGGAACGCTGATAGGGACCCTGATCAAAGAGGTGATTCTGATAGGGACACTGCTGTAAGGGGGGCTTCTTATGGGAATTCTAAAGAAAGAAGGGGCTCTGATTGGGGCCCTGATGTAAGGGGGGACTATGATAGGGACCCTCATGTAAGGGGGGTGTCTAATGAGGACCCTGATTTAAGGGGGATGCTAATAGGAACCCTGATTTAAGGGGGGACTCTGATGGGGAAGCTGATGTAAGGGGGGCTTATGATGGGGATCCTGATGTAAAAGGAGATTCTGATGGGGACCCTAATGAAAGGAGGGACTCTTATGGGGACCCTGTTGTAAGGAGGGCCTCAGATGGGGACCCTGATGTAAGGGAGGACTCTGATGTAAGGGGGAATCTGATGGGGATTATGATGTATGAGGTGACTCTGATGCAAGGAGGGCTTCTGATAGGGACCCTGATGTAAAAGGGGATCCTGATGGGGACTCTGGTGTAAGGGGAGGCTCTCGTGGAGATCCTGATGTAAGGGGGGACTCTGGTGGGGGACCTCATGTAAGGGGGGGACTCTGATCTGTAAGGGAGCTATGAAGAGATGCCAGGCTTCTGATACAAAGGGGGACTCTAATGTGAAGGGGTGGGTGGGAATCTTATATACTGTAATGCGTAGACTTCTGATGTGAAAGGGAAACTCTGATATGAAGGGGTGGCTCTAAAGTGAAGGGCGGGGGGAGGGGGGCTCTGATGTAAAGAAGGGGTGGGGTCTAATGTGAAAAAGGGGGGCTCTGATGTAAAGAAGGGTGGGGGCTGATGTGAAGAAGGGGGGGGGGGGGCTCTGATGTAAATAAGGGGTGGGGGCTGATGTGAAGAAGGGGGGGCTTTTATGTAAAGAAGGGATGGGGGCTTATGTGAAGGGCACGGGGGGGCTCTGATGTGAAGGGGGGCTCTGATGGAAAGCAGGGGGGACTGATGTGAAGAAGGGAGGGGCTCTTATGTGAAGGGCGGGGGGCTCTGATGTGAAGGGGGGCTCTGATGGAAAGAAGGGGGGCTGATGTGAAGAAGAGGGGGCTCTGATGGAAAGAAGGGGGGCTCTGATGGAAAGAAGGGGGGCTGATGTGAAGAGGGGGGCTCTGATGTAAAGAAGGGGGGCTCTGTAGTGAAGGGGGCTCTGATGGAAAGAAGGGGGGGCTGATGTGAAGAAGGGAGGCTCTGGTGGAAAGAAGGGGGGGCTGATGTGAAGAAGGGAGGCTCTGGTGGAAAGAAGGGGGGGCTGATGTGAAGAAGGGGGGGCTCTGAAGTGAAGGGGGGGCTTTGATGGAAAGAAGGGGGTGCTGATGTGAAGAAGGGGGGGCTCTGATGTAAAGGGGGGGCTCTGATGGAAAGAAGGGGGGGCTGATGTGAAGAAGGGTGGGCTGATGTGAAGAAGGGGGGGGCTCTGATGGAAAGAAGGGGGTGCTGATGTGAAGAAGAGGGGGGCTCTGATGGAAAGAAGGGGGGCTCTGATGTGAAGGGGGGCTCTGATGGAAAGAAGGGGGGGCTGATGTGAAGAAGGGGGGCTCATATGTGAAGGGCGGGGGGCTGATGTGAAGAAGGGGGGGCTCTGATGTGAAGGGGGGCTCTGATGGAAAGAAGGGGGGGCTCTTATGTGAAGGGCGGGGGGCTGATGTGAAGAAGGGGGGGCTCTGATGTGAAGAGGGGGCTCTGATGGAAAGAAGGGGGGGCTGATGTGAAGAAGGGGGGGGGCTCTGATGAGATAGAAAGCATTAGAAGGAATTTATTATTTTAAAGCTGAACTCCAGACAGATGTATTATTGGAGTTCTCTATTGATACATGAATAAATGTATAGATTATTTAATGCAGGCAATGTAGTTACCTCAATCTGATGTATCAGCCTCTTACAATGACCTGTACAGCAGAGATCAGACTGGGAAAGGCTAAATCAGCAGAAGAAGCCAATCAGTTGTAATGCACTGCAAGGAGTATGCTGATAGGAGGAGAGAGCAGAGAGAGATGAGCTTATCAGAGTGCTAATTCTTCTTCACTGGACCAGTCACAGGTTTGGGACGGAGCAAGACCTGTAAGCATTACCTAACAGCAGCAAAGGAAAATCAGGTCTCCTTCCAAGAGAGACACTACTGTGCTGGGTAGCAGAGCTGTGTAAATCTCTGGGCTGGATGAACAGAAATACAAACCCTAAGAAAAAAAAAACACTCATATATTGTCTTTCATCTGCGTACTTTGTATTCAGTCTTTGCCGGGATTTCAGCTTTAGAATGGTGGCACTCCGCTCCTTTAATCCCGCCGCATCCGTCTCCAGTCCGCGGAAATCAGGTGTCCTTTTTTTTATTATTCCATTTCACCCATTTTTTTTTTTTTATAACTTTGCACAATGGACGCTGGAAAAGCAATTAGAAAAAAAGGATTGTAATGGAATTCAGACAATATGAAAATGAGAGAATTGTTTAAAGGGGGATTAAAAACTGATTAAAGACTGATTAAAAATGTATTAAAGAATAAAGAATGATTAAAAAGGATTCAAAATACGGCGCAGTAACCTCTTTATTCTAATTTTTCCGTTTTTCGGCATTATGTGACCCAACAAAGACATCTGATGACCATCGGCGTTTCCTCATTGGATTCATTATAACGTCCAGCGGGGTGAGCCTCTCCGTGGCTGTAGGCGAGATCATGCAGTGCGTCCACAGTGGGCGCAGGAGCGCCGCCCCCTCTCTCCCCTGCACCCATCAATCAATACATACATTCATGCATTACATGAATGTATGTATTGTCGCCGGCGCCGCTGCCGTCCACTATTCTGATGGCCGGCCCCCCGGCGAGCGCCGAGCCATCTGAATTACAGCGGTGGCCGGCGGTGGGTGTGTTTTGGAAGTGCCTATCAGAGCCAGCGGCCTGTGGGCTGTAATTGGCTTCCAAATAGTTAACCATAGGGCGCACAGTCACACGCCATTTAGCCAATCAGGTTCACGGGGTCTGGTTACCAGTAACCTGATTGGCTGAAGCGACATCGAGGGCGGGAGAAGACATCGAGGGAGTGTGGAGGTCTGGAAGAGGATGGCTGACCCGAGAAAGGTAAGTGCCGGGCAGGGGGGCAAACTGGCGGTTTTTGTGGGGGCAAATTCTCGGCAATTGATGGGCACAATGGCGACAATTGATGGCATGGCACAGTGGCGACAGTTGATGGCATGGCACAGTGGTGACAATTGATGGCATGGCACAGTGGTGACAGTTGATGGCATGGCACAGTGGCGACAATTGATGGCATGGCACAGTGACGACAATTGATGGCATGGCACAGTGGTGACAATTGATGGCATGGCACAGTGGTGACAGTTGATGGTATGGCACAGTGGCGACAATTGATGGCATGGCACAGTGGCGACAGTTGATGGCATGGCACAGTGGTGACAATTGATGGCATGGCACAGTGGCGACAATTGATGGCATGGGACAGTGGTGACAATTGATGGCATGGCACAGTGGCGACAATTGATGGCATGGCACAGTGGGGACAATTGATTGCATGGGACAGTGGTGACAATTGATGGCATGGCACAGTGGCGACAATTGATGGCATGGCACAGTGGCGACAATTTATGGCATGGCACAGTGGCGACAATTGATGGCATGGCACAGTGGTGACAATTGATGGCATGGCACAGTGGTGACAATTGATGGCACAGTGGCTGCGTTTGATGGCACAGTGGCGACAATTGATGGCACAGTGGTGACAATTAATGACACAGTGGTGACAATTGATGGCACAGTGGCGACAATTGATGGCACAGTGGTGACAATTAATGACACAGTGGTGACAATTGATGGCACAGTGGTGACAATTGATGGCACAGTGGTGACAATTAATGGCACAGTGGCTGCGTTTGATGGCACAGTGGCGACAATTAATGACACAGTGGTGACAATTGATGGCACAGTGGCGACAATTGATGGCACAGTGGTGACAATTAATGGCACAGTGGCTGTGTTTGATGGCACAGTGGCGACAATTAATGACACAGTGGTGACAATTGATGGCACAGTGGCGACAATTAATGACACAGTGGTGACAATTGATGGCACAGTGACGATAATTGATGGCACAGTGGTGACAATTGATGGCACAGTGGCTGCGTTTGATGGCACAGTGGCTGTGTTTGATGGTACAGTGGCGACAATTGATGGGCACAGTGGCTGCGTTTGATGGGCACAGTGAGGCTGCAATTTATGTTTTTTTTTCCATTGGTTTGCGCCCCCCCAAAATTTTGAGCACCAGCCGCCACTGGAAAGATGCCTAAAAATGGGTCTAAAACTCACTTCACACATCTAAAATTGAATTTGAAAGTGGAGCAGTTGTGTAGCGATTAAGGTTCCGCTCACACCGGAATGTAGCAGAAACGCGTCAGTCCGAGTTTCTGCCCACAAGTGAACACGTTAAATCGATTGACACTCTTGCGGTGCCATTCTTTCTTAATGGCACCCCCAAATGCGGGGAGCAGTCGCAGGTCTTGATGCGTGTTTTCCATGCAACAAAAACTTGTGTAAACCGCAAAAAAAAATTACCATCGCACAACACGCTTGGCGCAATTCCAGAATTTAGTACATGAGCGTCTTTAGTGAGCTATTGAAGTGGATGGAGGCCCATTCAAATGAACGGTGCTGTCCCAAAACATGGAAAAAAAAAGTGCTAAAAACGTCTCAAGTGACGGCTGGTGGGTTCTTCTTTTGGGGGGGGTCAGCAAGCAAAGAGCAACCACCCCCACCGGCAGCGTGGCACGGCACGGCACTAAAACACCCCCCCTCCCCCGGGGAGTCTGGCAATTACACACGGGGGTTTGGTGTCCTCTTCTCCTCTACTGGAGTGCGAGCAGCGGCCGTGGCGGCTCCAGTGTCTGCTTCTTCAGCGGCTTCCTCCGCCGAGCGTCTCATCTCCCGCCAAAGCGCTAGGCATCTAATAGGATCGCCAAACGCTTTGGCCAATCAGGAAACAGGTCTCACAGACCTGCCTCCTAATTGGCGGGGAGGAACTTTAGTGTGAAAGCAGCGAAAATGTATTTGCTATGGTCACACAACTGGGTGGCCTTGGAGCGCAATGCTCTACGCTCTGTGGCCACCCTTTTTTGAAGCCTAGTAGAGCCTCTGGCTCTAATCAGGTGCTTAAAAAAAACACCCCTGCATTGAAATCCATGGTCCGGCACCACTGATATGTAGATCAGGGGGCCGGACGCATAGAAAGGGGAGGCCCCTCTATGAACGGGCCACAACTGAACGCGTCCCTTAGCTGTGAACGGGGGCCTAAAGAGGACCTGTAGCGTGGAATCTCATATCCACATTTCCTGGGACAAAATAGGAGCCAAACTCCAGGAAATCTGCTGTCCTCCCCAGCTCCCAAGTAATGGCAAACTGCTCATTTAGGTCTGGGCGGGGGGGGGGGGGGGAGAAGGACTTTTACTTACCCCATTCCCTTGCAGCTGGAGTTTTCCCATACTCCATTAGTGGACTGTCACTCAGCTTCCTATCATACAATGCAGGGCTATAGACCCT
The DNA here is from genome assembly GCA_029206835.1 of Rana muscosa. Classification (NCBI taxonomy): domain Eukaryota; kingdom Metazoa; phylum Chordata; class Amphibia; order Anura; family Ranidae; genus Rana; species Rana muscosa. The sequence goes on along the minus strand of CM055125.1, from coordinate 387,569,670 downwards.
CAGCCTTGATGATGTCAGGACCTTGGACTGCTACATCATAGGGTGCTGCAGAGACCAGTCCAGAAAGAGGAGTGGAGGATCACATAATAAGTAGACCTACTTTTCAATGTCCCCAAGATCTAAAGGACCCCACTCCAAGGAAGAATTTTCAAGCTACCTGGAGTTGTACTATAACTCTACTCACAGTCCACCTCAGGCCACCTCCAAGACCAGGTCCATAGTCAGACACACCCAATGAGCATTTTGTCCTTCTCAGACCCTGTTCACTTACTGGAATGGCCCACATAAACCCTAACTCTAATTATGCTCAACGTCCACCTCAGGCCACCTAAGTGTCTTGATAGTATTTGCCAAGACCATGCCCATAGTCAAGCCCACCCAATGGCCTGGTGGTCCATCTCAGACCCCATCCACTTTCTGGATTGGCCCAACTAAACCCGAGCTTTAATTATGCTCACAGGCCACCCAAGTGATTGGATGGTTCCACTAAGGCCATGCCCATAGTCAAGCCCACCCAATGGCCTGGTGGTCCCTTTCAGACCCCGTCCACTTTCTGGATTGGCCCACCTAAACCCTTGCTCTAATTAGGCTCACAGGCCACCCAAGTGACTGGATGGTTCAACCAAGACCATGCCCATAGTCAGACCCACCCCATGAGCAGGTTGTCCTTCTCAGACCCTGTACACTTACTGGAGTGGCCCACCTAAACCCTAACTATAATCATGCTCACAGTGCACCTCAGGCCACCCAAGTGTCTTGATGGTTTTGCCAAGACCATGCCCATAGTTAAGCCCACCCAATGATCAGGGAGGTCTCTCTCAGGCCATATCCACTTACTGGAGTGGCCCACCTAAACCCCAACTCTATTTATGCTCACAGGCCACCCAAGTGATTGAATGGTTCCGCCAAGACCATGCCCATAGTCAGGCCCACCCAATGGCCAGGTTGTCACTCTCAGACTCCATCACTTACTGGAGCGGCCCACCTAAACCCTACCTCTAATTATGCAGGGACCACCCACTCATGGCCACTAATTATCATAATGAATGCCTTTTTAAATTACTGTGTAAGCACAAAAAGAGTGACGCTGTAATCCCAGGACATTGGCCGGGACATAGTATCATTGGGACTGAAGTTAAAAATGAAGGACTGTCCTGCAAACTGGGGTAACTTGGCATCTATGGAAGTTCTGTTTCAAAAAAGTCAAGCAAATTAAAAAAAACATAGTCATCTGTATGAACTTGGGCCACCCAAGTTACTGGACGATTCCACCAAGACCATGCACTTAATCAGGCCCACCCAGGGGCCATGTTGTCCCTCTCAGACCCCGTCCATTTAATGGAGAGGCCCACCTAAACCCTACCTCTAGTTATGCAAGGAGCATCCAACTCATGGCCATTAATCACCATAACAAATGTCTTACTGAGTTACTGTGTATGCACAATAAGGCTCGCGCTGCTGTCAATCACATCCAATGACACGGCACGCCGGAGGGGGCGGGGCCAAGTGATACAGTGAGCGGCTATGGCCACCGGCTGTATCACTGGAGTTCGCTCGCAAGAAATTTCCACCATGCGAGAGAGCTCGCATGAAGGTGAAAAGTTCTTGCGGGGAGGAGCCGAGACAGCCGCCGAGGGACCCCAGAAGACCAGGTTCAGGGCCACTCTGTGCAAAACGAGCTGCACAGTGGAGGTAAGTATAACATGTTTGTTATTTTTATTTTATTTTAAATTCTCTTTACAACCCCTGTAACCGCTTGAGGACCGCCGCACGCCGATGTACGTCGGCAGAATGGCACGGCTGGGCACATGGGCGTACAGGTACGTCCCCTTTAAGAGCCCAGCCGAAGGTCGCGTGCGCGCCGCCGGCGGCGTGCTTGCGACCCGGTCCTCTTCTCCGTGATTGTTCCCCCGGGAACAGCGGGCCCGATCGCCGCCGGTGTCCCGCGATCGGGTCACAGAGAGGAAGAATGGGGAGAGGTAAGTGTAAACAAACCTTTCCCCGTGCTTCCTAGTGAGCCTGTCACTGATCGTCTGTTCCCTGTCATAGGGAACGACGATCAGTGACGTCACACGCCACGCCACGCTAAGCCTTGCTGGACTGTCATGGTGTGAGGTTGGCTATGTTAATAATACAGTGTACTGTTTGACAGCTGACATTATTAGGTCTTTTACGGATCTCATATACTCAGGGACCTCTACCCCAGTCCCAGTATATCTCTTCTGGTTGATCCACCGGCTTCTCGATCTTTGGAATAATTTCTCCCTTACGGGATGAACACCTGTTCCTTATAAATGTCCTTCTCAAACCTGCATTAATTGTATATTCTGATACCCACTTCTTGCTTGACTGGCAACCCTATTGACAGAACCCAGCGTGCTGTTTATTTTTTCAATGCTTTTAAAAAATCGCATCCAATTAAATATTCATCATCCTCCTACTACATTTATAATACATGAACTAATTGTAATTCTCTACACACCCCTGAAGAAGGTTACCCCGAAACGCGTTGGGTGTAAAGAAGGTTTTCATGTATTTACCTATATGGTGACAATCTTTGGAACTGTATATTTTAATTTAATATTTCTTTTTTTTGATAAATATGTATAATTGTGAATAAAAACTATTTTTTTACTTCAATATCCCGTATATTTGGAATTAATACTACCAGTGCCTTAAAAGTCCACCCAGGGGAACCCCCTTTTTTCTTTTCTCTATTTTTGTTTTTAGCGCAAAAAAATAAAACCGCAGAGGTGATCAAATACCACCAAAAGAAAGCTCTATTTGTGGGAAAAAAAGGACGCCAATTTTGTTCGGGAGCCACGTCGCACGACCGCGCAATTGTCAGTTAAAGCGACGCAGTGCCGAATCGCAAAAAGTGGCCCGGTCTTTAAGCTGCATATTGGTCCGGGGCTTAAGTGATTAAAGCAGCATGCCACCTGCGACTGCCAAGGTCATACCTGACTGTCCATCGGCCACCTCTGAAAGGCGGAAATCCCAGCGTTCGCATTCTGGCAGAGCGAAGGCTGCATCTTATTTGCTAAGCCGGACGTATATTCGCTGTCTTGTGAGCTGCATAAATCAGCAGAAGTGATTCTGTCACCCTAACAGGTGTCTGGAGGAAGCGGGTCCTTGTCAGAATAATTAAACGAGCGCGCTATGACTCGATCTACATAATGTGAAGAGGAGACGTCTTCAAAATAAATAACATCCGATCCGGAGAGACAACAGAGACGACGTCCCTGGAACATGCGAGGAGTCTTCATGAGATCCATGTGCTCATCATCATTGGTGTCCATATTGAAGGGACCTGTCCACAGGGAGCCTCCTGGGTCTGCTTAGAATGGTCAGGGACTGGTTTTGACAGCCCATTCATTTCAATGGACCGCCAAACACACGGGAATGTGCAAAAAGTAACGCAAGCGTTTGTTAACCACTTCAGCCCCGGACCATTTTGGCTGGTTAAAGACCGGGGCCCCTTTTTGCGATTCGGCACTCCGTCGCTTTAACTGACAATTGCGCGGTCGTGCGACGTGGCTCCCAAACAAAATCAAAGTCCTTTTTTCCCCCCACAAATAGAGCTTTCTTTTGGTTGTATTTGATCACCTCTGCGATTTTTATTTTATAAACAAAAATAGAGCGACAATTTTGAAAAAAAATATATTTTTTTTACTTTTTGCTATAATAAATATCCCCAAAAAATATATAAAAAAGTATTTTTTTCCCCTCAGTTTAGGCCGATACGTATTCTTCTACATATTTTTGGTAAAAAAAAAATCGCAATCTGCGTTTATTGATTGGTTTGCGCAAAAGTTATAGCGTGTACAAAATAGGGGATAGTTTTATGGCATTTTTATAATTTTTTTTTTTTTTACTAGTAATGGCGGCGATCAGTGATTTTTTTCGGTACTGCGACATTATGGCGGACACATCGGACACTTTTGACACATTTTTGGGACCATTGTCATTTTTACAGCGATCAGTGCTATAAAAATGCACTGATTACTGTAAAAATGACACTGGCAGTGAAGGGGTTAACCACTAGGTGGCGCTGTAGGGGTTAAGTGTTCCCTGCATTGTGTTTCTAACTGTAGGGGGGATGGGCTCTGTGTCACATGACACCGATCTCCGCTCCAAGATCTGTGTCATTCTCACTAGGCAGGGCGGGGAGATGCTTGTTTACACAAGCATCTCCCTGCTCTATACCTCCGTGAGACGATCGCGGGGATGCCCGCGGTGATCGAGTCCGCCGGACCCGCGGTCCGACTCACTGGGATGGCGGCAGGGTCGCGAGCGCGCCGCCGGCGGCGTACGCACGACCACACGGACAGGCACTTAAAGGGGACGTACAGGTACGTTGGTGTGCCTGTCCGTGCCATCCTGCCAACGTAAATGTACAGGAGGCGGTCGGCAAGTGGTTAAAATCCCTGTAATGTATATAGATCACCCAGAGGGGATTGTTTTTTTTTTTTTCTTGGAGTTACTCTTTAAGAGGACGATGGTTGGAGGTTGCTAAAAATGCAGAGGCCCCTCCCAGTCTAAATAGTGTTTGCGTTTCACCTAAAATCACGTTCAGATTAAGGATTGAATGTAAATAAGGATCAAATTCTCCAGAAAGAGCAGATAACAACAAACGGTTCCGGGACTCCTGTCCTGTCCTTAGTCCTGAAGAAGCAGAAATTCAGCGAAACGCATAGACTGACTATCAAACAGCACACTTATTGAGCTTTAATACGGATACTTTGTGACTTGATTCCTTTAATTCTGTAAATATTGGATGTTAATAATATTGTAATACAAAGTTATAATTTTATATGGAGATAACAACAATGGGTTCCGAGTCTCCTGTCCCATCTGCAGTCCTGAAGAAGCAGAAAATCTGTGAAACGTGTAGCCTGACTAACAAACAGCACACTGATGGGATGTTTTAAACTTTTATAAGGATACTCTGTATACATTTAATTCTGTGAGTATTGGATTTTAATAATATTGTAAAATATTATAATTTTATAAGAAGATTACAACGAAGGTTTCAGAGTCTCCGGTCGCATCCGCAGTCCTGAAGACACAAAAAATCTGTGAAACGCGTAACCTAATTATCAAGCAGCACACAGATGGGATGTTTTGAGCTTTCATAAGGATAATCTGTAACTTGATACTTTCAATTACTTAAATATTGTATCTTAATAATATTGTAATATAATATTATGATTTTATATGAAGATAACAACAAAGGGTTCCAAGTCTCCTGTCTTGTCCTCAGCCCTGAAGAAGCAGAACGTTTGTGAAACGTGTAGCCCGATTATCAAGCAGCACACAGATGGGATGTTTTGAGCTTTATAAAGGATACTCTGTAACTTGACACCTTTAATTACTTAAATATTGGATGTTAATACTATTGTAATAAAATATTGTAATTTTATATGAAGATAACAACAAAGGCTTTTGAGTCTTAATACTTTAAATTACTTAAATATTGTATTTTTATAATATTGTATTACAGTATTATGATTTTATATGAATATAACAACAAAGGGGTCTGAGTCTCCTGTTTTGTCCCCAGTCCTGAAGAAGCAAAAAATCTGTGAAATGTGTAGACTGATTATCACACAGCACACTGAAGGGATGTTTTGAGCTTTCATAAGGATACTCTGTATACTTTTAATTCTGTGAATATTGTATTTTAATAATATTGTAGTAAAATATTATAATTTTATAAGAAGATAACAACAAAGGGTTCCGAATCTCCTGTCTGGTCCCCCAGTCCTGAAGAAGCAGAAAATAGGTGAAACGTGTAGACTGACTATCAAACAGCACACTGATTGGATATCTTTAAGCTTTCATAAGGATACTTTGTATACTTGTAATTCTGTGAGTATTGGGATTTTAGTAATATTGTAAAATATCATTTTATATGGACATAACAACAACGGGTTCCGAGGCTCCTGTCCCATCTGCAGTCCTGAAGAAGCAGAAAATCTGTGAAACGTGTAGCCTGACTAACAAACAACACACTAATGGGATGTGTTGAGCTTTTTAGAAGGATACTCTGTATACATTTAATTCTGTGAGTATTGGATTTTAATAATATTGTAAAATATTATAATTTTATAAGAAGATAACAACGAAGGTTTCAGAGTCTCCGGTCCCATCCGCAGTCCTGAAGACGCAAAAAATCGGTGAAACGCGTAACCTAATTGTCAAGCAGCGCACATATGGGATGTTTTGAACTTATAGAATGGTACTTTGGAACTTGATACTTTTAATTACTTAAATATTGGATTTTAATAATATTGTAATAAAATATTAAAATTTTATATGAAGTTAACAACAAAGGGTTCCAAGTCTCCTGTCCCATCCGCAGTCCTGAAGAAGCAGAAAATCTGTTAAACGCGTAACCTAATTATCAAGCAGCACACAGATGGGATGTTTTGAGCCTTCATAAAGATACTCTGTAACTTGATACTTTTAATTTCTTAAATATTGGGTAATAAAATATTATAATTTTATATGAAGATAACAACAAAGGTTTCCAAGCCTCCGGCCCCAAACACAGTCCTGAAGAAGCAGAAAATATGTGAAACGCGTAACCTGATAATCAACCAGCACACTAATTGGATGTTTTGAGCTTTCATAGGGATACTCTGTAACTTGATACATTTAACTACTTATATATTGGATTTTAATAATAATGTAATAAATGTTTTCAATTTTATATGAATATAACAACAAAGGGTTCAGAGTCTCCTGTCTTGTCCTCAGCCCTGAAGAACGTTTGTGAAACGTGTAGCCTGATTATCAAGCAGCACACAGATGGGATGTTTTGAGCTTTATAAAGGATACTCTGTAACTTGACACCTTTAATTACTTAAATATTGGATGTTAATACTATTGTAATAAAATATTGTAATTTTATATGAATATAACAACAAAGGGGTCTGAGTCTCCTATCTTGTCCTCAGTCATGAAGAAGCAGAAAATCTGTGAAACGTGTAGACTGATTATCAAACAGCACACTGAAGGGATGTTTTTAGCTTTCATAAGGATACTCTGTATACTTTTATTTCTGTGAATATTTGGATTTTAATAATATTGTAGTAAAATAGTATAATTTTATAAGCAGATAACAACAAAGGGTTCTGAGTCTCCTGTCTGGTCCCCAGTCCTGAAGAAGCAGAAAATAGGTGAAACGTGTAGATTGACTATCAAACAGCACACTGATGAGATGTTTTGAGCTTTCATAAGGATACTCTGTATACATTTAATTCTGTGAGTATTGGATTTTAATAATATTGTAAAATATTATAATTTTATAAGAAGATAACAACAAAGGTTTCAGAGTCTCCGGTCCCATCCGCAGTCCTGAAGAGTCCTGAAGATGCAAAAAATCTCTAAGACGCGTAACCTAATTATCAAGCAGCACACAGATGAGATGTTTTGAGCTTTTAGAAAGGTACTCTGTAACTTGATACGTTTTAATTACTTAAAAATTGGATTTTAATAATATTGTAATAAAATATTAAAATTTTATATGAAGTTAACAACAAAGGGTTCCAAGTCTCCTGTCCCATCCGCAGTCCTGAAGAAGCAGAAAATCTGTTAAACGCATAACCTAATTATCAAGCAGCACACAGATGGGATGTTTTGAGCCTTCATAAAGATACTCTGTAACTTGATACTTTTAATTACTTAAATATTAGGTAATAAAATATTACACATTTTATATGAAGATAACAACAAAGGTTTCCAAGCCTCCGGACCCAAACACAGTCCTGAAGAAGCAGAAAATATGTGAAACCTGTAACCTGATAATCAAGCAGCACAGTAGTTGGATGTTTTGAGCTGAAACTTATTGACTCGAGTATAAGCCTAGGGTGTCCATCTGCATGCCTCACTGTGCCTCACTTTGCCTCACTGTGTCCATGTGCATGCCTCACTGTGTCTATGCCTCACCGTGCCCATGCCTCACCGTGCCCATGTCTCACTATTCCCATGCCTCACTGTGCCCATGCCTCACTGTGTCCATCCCTCACTGTGCCCATGCCTCACTGTGCCCAATCTCCCTACCTGATCTCCGGTGCTGTGTGACTAGACTGACATTTAACATGGGAGCTTATTGAAGGGGTGCCCGGCTTTGAAAAATTGGTGCTCCCTGGCCGTAGGTCCCCTGCACAACAAACTTTACACACTTGTAGAAGAAGAGTGTGGCTATATGTGTGCCATGTTTGAGGTCCAGGGAACCTTGGGCCGGCCAGTACTGCGTCCCCAAAATCACCAGAGAAATTACCATTTAACATGGGAGTCTATGGAAGGGGTGCCCGGATTTGAAAAATTGGTGCTCCCTAGTGGTAGGTCCCCTGGACAACAAACTTTGCACACTTGTAAAAGAAGAGTGGGGCTAAATGTGTGCTAGGTTTGGGGTCCAGGGGACTTACGGCTGGCTAGAATCAGGCGCACAAATTTGAAGATGGACACAGACTCGAGTATAAGCCGAGGGGGGCATTTTCAGCACAAAATAAAATGTGCTGAAAAACTTGGCTTATACTCGAGTATATACAGTAATTACTTACATATTGGATTTTAATAATAATGTAATAAATGTTTATAATTTTATAAGCATATAACAACAAAGGGTTCTGAGTCTCCTGCCTCAGTGCCTAGTAACCAGTCCCGATGAAGCAGAAAATCAAAACATCAAACAGCACACCGATGGGACGTTTTGAGCTTTTATAAGGATAATCTGTATGCTTTTAATTCTGTGAATATTGGATTTTAATAATATTGTAGTAAAAGATTATAATTTTATAAGAAGATAACAACAGAGGGTTCTGAGTTTCCTGTCTGGTCCTCAGTCCTGAAGAAGCAGAAAATATGTGAAACATGTAGACTATCAAACAGCACACTGATGGGATGTTTTGAGCTTTCATAAGGATACTCTGTATACTTTTAATTTTCTGAATATTGGATTTTAACAATATTGTAATAAAATATTATGATTTTATACGGAAATATTATCCTGCTGATAAAATTATTTTTTCCAGGGGTGCATACTTAAAACTCCCTACATACATTTGTTTGCATCCTGGTGCCAAATCTCCTCCACGTTTCCACTTCCCTTAATCTCCACCGGTCATTAAATGACAACAACTGATGACATTGACCAGTAGAAAATACTGTTGCGCAAGTCTATATGATTGAATGTAAAATATTAAATTCTTTAATAGTTCTATTAAATGAAGAATATTAAAAAGAAAATACCGACTTGACAGCACGGTGGATTTTTCAGCGGCACCATTAGAATTGCAGATTAGGCGTGGCCTGAACTTTGACTTTTATCTCCTTTCATTTTAATCCGAGCCGCAGACGTAGGAGAGCGCAACTCGAAGGTCTTTGGCACAGAGAAGAACATTCTTATACTCTAAATTATCACAGCGTGGAGGAACGCAATTATTGTTAAACCATTATTTGTTTAGTAAAATTCCGTTAATTGTGATGGAGCGCGCTTTAATCTATGGCAGCCTTCCAGATGTCACACTTCAAAGAGCTCCGCCGAAGGTATATGGATATAGAAGAATGAAAAAGTGTGCTATATACGTGCGGCCCGTATCCATATTCAAGAGCTTGAAAGTGATCTTTAAGCTTCTGCAGTTTTTTTTTTATCTTAATAATTATTTATGTTATGCTAATCGTATAAAAAAAAAGGGCTTACAAGAAGTTGATGGCTCGGAATTAGAAGAAGACAAATCAAGAACGTTTTTGCTAACGAAGAGAAAAAAAAATCTGTTTAGAAGTTCCTGAACTTGCTTGTCAAGTAGAATTCTAACCAAAACTTTTTGTTTAGGGCCGATTCACACCATAACAACTCTGGTTTGGGCACATCGCTAACTCCTGTGCTAATCTGGTAGAGGACGTGTGTACCTTAGCTCCTGACTCCCAGGGCTGCATTGCTTCTCTCCCCAGTACTCTCTCCTATTTTCCCCCTGGCTCTCTCCCTTGCTCTCACCCTTGTCCCCCCTTGCCCTCACCCTTGTCCCCCCTGTCCCCCCGGTTCTCCTCCCCCCCTCCATCCAGCGGGACCCAAATCCATCACGATCCCCCTCCGCCAGACACCTCCTCCCGCAGCCGCCGCCGGGCAAGTCCGAGGCTGCGGCCTAGCATCACCCATCCTACAGTCCCCCCCTCTGGCACCTCCTTCACAGACCGGCTGCACCCCTTGCCCAGCTCACCGAGCTACATCCGAGCCCTCCACCCACCACCGAGGCCATTCATCCGCCGCCGGCGGGAACCCCCCTCTACCCGCAGCCGCCGACAGGAAAGTCTGCGGCTGCGGCCTAGCCATATTCTATTCCCCGTCCAGCATCCGGATCACCAAGGAGCCACCCTACGGCACTGTTAACAACCCACTCGCGGAGCTCCCCAGAGGAGTCAGCGGGCCCCGAAGCAGCACTAGCTGATACCTGCCCAGCAGGATAGACTGCGGCTTTGGCGTAGACCAGGCCGCGGTGGCCATCTTGGGACACCCAGCCTCAGCCCTCAAACCCCTCTCCCGGCCCCCTGGAATATTCTGACCCGGGATAACTACCGGATCGCATCCACTCACGGGTCACTTGCCTGTGGCTCCCACTGGTCGCTCTCAAAAGGCAGCCGGGAGGACGAAATGGATATTCGGCCCAGTAAGTAGCGGCCATCTTGATACACCCAGAGCTTCTCCCCCAACACTGACAACAAAACAAAACAAAACAAAAAAAAAAACTTTTTTTTTTTCTCTCTATTCCTACTGATTCCCCACCCCACCCCCATTACTATCTTCACAATACTCTTCAATAACTCTACTACTTATTACTGATCTCCCCCCCCCCCCCCTGACGTACTCAGGCTACCCCAACCTACAGCACCGACCGCTGCCACTACGCGATCTCCCCAGACCCACACACACGGCCAAGCATAACGGACGTGTGCGATAGACCCCCCAGCCTCACCACTTCGCAGAGCAATCCGCACACATGGTCTAGGGAAGCAGACGTGTGTGACAGGAGCCCTGACCTCATCGCTTCACAGAGCAATCCACACATACGGTCAAGCGTAACGGACGTGTGTGTCAGGAGCTCTGGCCATACAGGAACCCCCTTGGACTCTGGCGTTTCGCTCCTCTAGCAAACGTTAACCTGACGACCTGCGGCTTCCCTGGGACCCCACTCTCCCCCACTCTCCCCAAGCTCAGATCCCCCAGCTCACCATCGCTTTACCCGCAGCCCCCGACTGCCACCTGCCGCCATCCGGATGCCCATTTCTAGACTGTTAGAACTGCAGGACAGACCGCGGCTGTGGCCTAGCTCCGGCCATCACTTTACACCCTCCCCAAGTCTCTCTCCAGCGGGCCCGCATGTGCCGACCGGGTAAGTACATCGGGGCACCACCAACTAGGAGCAAGTTGATCCAGGGTTTACCCGATCGCCCCTCGGGGGGTCAGGAAGGAATTTTTCCCCTGCTGTAGCAATTGGCCAGACTCGGCTGGTGGTTTTTGCCTTCCTCTGGACTAACGGGGGGCGGTTTAGGTCATTAGGCCCTATTCATCATCCCCATCACCTTTTCCTCCCATCATGTGCATCTTTAAATACTCAGCGGACACCTTCCACAGGCTAAGGAATACCGCCCCAACACTTCCAACCTCCACCCAAAAAATACTACAAAAAGAACAACTGCTTAGGATCAATCGACTATCAAAACCACGAAGACACCACTTCATCTACAAGATTTATCATGCGCCTTGATTAACACCAGATCGGCAGTCAAGCACAGACAGGAAATTCACGATTTCATCACGCAAAACGACATAGATTGCCTCTTTATCACGGAAAGCTGGCTAACACCGGATTGTAAAACCGTCCTAACGGAACTAGTACCTGGGAACTACCGCATCCTAACTGAGCACAGAATAGGACAAAGAGGAGGAGGCCTAGCAGTTATCTTCAAATCGCACCTCTCTCTTACCAAACCAACCCTACAGAACTAATTGCCATTCATGGAAACACTCACCCTGCAACTCCAAACAACACCCCAGGACACCATTCACATACTGCTATGCTACAGACCACCAGGACCTAAGACAAATCTCCTCACACCCTTCGCCGAATTCTTCTCGACATACACTTTAAAAACCAAAAAGTTTTTACTACTCGGGGACTTTAACCTCTGGGCTAACGCCACTCAGGACCCCATCGTCACTGCCTGCATCAATCAATTGGAAGAACTAGGTCTGCAGCAACTGATAAACGCCCCCACGCATGGATCGGGTCACATTCTTGACCTCATCTTCAAACAAAATATGGACATCAACATACTGGACAACATGCCATTACCATGGACGGACCACCACGCTATCAAATTCAAATTTACCACCAGCACCATCTCCCAAAAACCGGAAGACTCAACAAAAACATACTGGACAAGATCTCAGAAGAAACTACACTCAAAACTTTTCGAAACCACTCTATCAAAAAAAATAGGAACGCTAAAGCATAACCACTCAACGGAACAAACACTCAACTCCTTAAACAAAATATTACTACAAACAGCGGACACAGTCGCTCCGAGACGCAGAGCACACATCCGTAAAAACTACTCGGGCTGGTTTAATGACACTCTTACTCTACTGAAGCAAGAACGCAGAAGAGCTGAAGGAGCCTGGAGAAGAAACCCAACGGTGGAAAACCACACAAACTACGAAGCACTCAATAAGAAATATCACAAAGCAATTTTTAAAGCAAAAAAGGAACATTTTTCAAACACCATAAAAAAAGCCCTAAACCGGCCTCGTGAACTCTTCAAACTGGTCACTCGGACCATGAACCCTACCTGTCTAGAGCCTCCAGCAAACGAAACCCAAGAGTTCTGTAATGAGCTATCGGATTTTTTTATCGACAAAATCGAAAACATTCGGGAAATAATTCAACAGAAAAAAACAACCAACTTCACACAGCCAAAGCAAACAGAGGAAATCAATACGAACATTATACAACTAGCAAAATTTTCGCTGGTCCCGATCACCATTGACACCACCAAAAACATCAGTAGAAGCCTCAGAGACACTACATCTTCAAATGACATAATTCTCACAAAACTCCTGAAAGAATGTACCAACATCTTAGCTCCTACCATTACACACATCGTAAATCTATCATTCAAAGAAGGTATGGTTCCGAACTCCCTCAAGCAAGGTATAATCAAACCCCTCCTAAAGAAACCCAATCTTGACCCCAAGGACCCAAATTACCGGTAACAAGCCTCAACACCATTTCCAAGATCATGGAGAAAGCAGTAGTACAACAGCTACAAGGCCATTTGGACACTTACAAACTCCTGGATCCACTACAATCAGGCTTCTGCCCAGGCCATGGCACAGAAACAGCACTTCTTAAAATATGGGATGACGTCCTCGAAGCCGCAGATGACGGAGAATCATGTCTCCTGATGCTGCTGGACCTCAGTGCAGCGTTCGACACAGTAGACCACAAAACTCTACTCATTCGTCTTAAAGAAGTAGCAGGAGTTGCAGACCCTAACCTTCCTTGGTTCGCTTCCTTTCTTGAGAATCGTTCTCAGACAGTGAAATTAGGAGCCTTCACCTCTGAAACTCGCGCAATTTCTTGCGGAGTCCCTCAAGGATCACCACTGTCACCCCTGCTCTTTAACAACTACCTCCGCCCACTCCTAAAAATCATTAGCAAACAGGACTTGTGCTACCACTCATACGCTGATGACACCCAACTCTACTTTCGTATCACTGGAAAAAAAGACCAATATCACGGATTGGAAAAGTGCCTCCCATTGATCGATGATTGGATGACTGAGAGTTCACTTAAACTCAACGGATCCAAAACAGAACTGCTTCTCCTCCACGCTAACCGAAAGACAAAAACTAAAACCTCTTGGACACCACCCAACATTCTCGGACAGACCATCACCCCGAGCACCAAAGTCAAAAGTCTCGGAGTCATCTTTGACTCAGAGATGTCGATGGACGCTCAAATAGGATCAGTAATCAGCAGGTCTCATCATCTCCTCCGCCTGCTACGTAGACTCATTCCCTTCATCCCAGAAGAGGACACAGCAGTAGTAGTTGGATCAATTATCAACTCCCGACTTGACTACGCAAACTCCCTCTACCTCGGACTACCCAAATATCAGATGTCACGCCTACAAGTCGTCCAGAACACGGCAGCCAGACTGATAACAGGAAAAAAAAACCTGGGAACCCATCACCCCTGCACTGAGAACCCTTCATTGGTTAACCGTAAAGGATCGGGTCACATTCAAGACCCTCTGTCTCACCCACAAGTGCACACAAGGAATCGCTCCGCAATATTTATGCGAGAAGATAAAGCATTACACCCCCAAACGCAGTCTCCGATCAACAAACCAAAATCTCCTTCACATCCCCAAATTTAGCTACAAATCAAAGGGAGAATGAAGATTTGCAGTCCAAGGACCACGGCTATGGAACGCGCTACCCACGGATATCCGTATGGAAGAAAACCATCGGGCCTTTAGAAAAAAACTTAAGACCCACCTCTTCTGATGGATCATGAAGCTACTGGATGCAAAGCGCCTTGAGGCGATTTAGTTCGCATTTGTTAGCGCTATACAAGTTTTTCACTCACTCACTCACTCACATCTTGGGTATGCCACCCAGTTCTGGTGTCCAGTCCCTCAGGAAGGATGTCCTAGAACTGGAAAGAATCCAGAGAAGGGCAACAAAGCTAATAAGGGGGCTGGAGGACCATAGTTCTGAGGAACAAATTCCAACATTGAAGCCTCGTACACACAATCGTTTTTCTTGGCAAGAAAACTGCTGGGAGAGCTTTTTGCCGAGAAAACCGTTTGTGTGTATGGTTTCTCTGCAGGAAAACTCCCAGGAATCTCGACGAGAAAAATAGAGAACCTGCTCTCTATTTTTCTTGTCGGGATTCTCGGCAGAGTGTTTCCTGCCGAGAAAACCGTTCGTGAGTATGCTTACCTGTCCCATGCTAGATGAGACTTCGACGCATGCACGGTAGCATACAAGGGTAGTGTAGGGTGTAGCAAGATGGCGGCATTGAGTGTGACGAGCGCCGACTCGTCGTAGTCGATGACGTCACCACGTTCTTGCCATTCAAAAGAACGGCGGTTCTTTTGAATGGTCATCTGTACACAGGGCTTGGCAAGACAAGCTGGCCAGGAATCTCGTCGAGAAAACCAAAGTTTTTGTTTTCGTCAGGATTCCCGCCCGTGTGTACAGGGCTTGAGCTTTTCTCCCCGGAAAAGAGACACCCAAAGCGATAGTAAAGCTTCTTGAAAGAAATGTTTTATTTTTTTTACCCTGCAAGGTAATATCATAATGTGGTAATGTAGACAAAAACTCACCCAAGCTCTACCGCATGATTGTAGAATGATGAGCTGAATAACGGCGCTCAGGCTTGTGTCCCATAAACATCAAAATAGCAAAAAAAAAATGCAACTCGATTGCTTATTCTTAAATCTTTATTGAGCATTAGTGAGACATCTAAAACGCTAACATGTTTCGGCAGAAGCCTTCCTCACAGCATCTTTTTAACATCATAATGTGTAGGGTGCAGTGCATACTAGTACATTATGAAGTACTTACCTTAAAATGAAGCCCTCCAGCGGGTTCGCAGGCCTCGGCTGTCTGATTTGCTGACCCGCGATGACAACACTCCTGCACGTGGGAGCCCTGGGCACAGCACAGAACATGCATTGGTGGGAGGGATTTTTTCTGACACACACATTGCTCATTCATCTTAGTGGGGGGGGGGGGGCAGTTTGGCATGTTCGGCACTGGGGTGGGTACTATTCAGTCTCAGATCCCTTAAGAAGACACATGGCCACTCAGTGAAGTTGGACGTAAGTGGTTGAGCCATAAACTACGCAGGGGGTTCTTTACTGTTAGAGCCGTAAAGAAGTTAAACTCCCTTCCACAGTCTGTAGTGTCTGTGGGGGTGTCCTAGATGGGTATCTTAGCAAACACAGTATGCAGCGATATGGAAAATGGTAGAGACGTAAATACAAACACGTACACTCTCACAGGTTGAACTGGATGGACTGACATCACCCCCCCCACCCCAAAGTACCTTGTCCCTGTGTATAGGGACAAGGGCCTCTTCCCCACAACCCTGGGCTGTGGTTGTGGGGGTCTGCGGTCAGGGGGCTTATCGGAATCTGGAAGCCCCCTTTAACAAGGGTGCCCCCAGACCCCCCCATGTGAATGAGTATGGGGTAAATAGTACTCCTACCCATTTACCAAAAAAAGTTTAAAATGTAATGCACTTTCGGCCTGTGCTTCGTGCCTTATTTAGTTTGACAATAGTTTACATCGACACTTGATGCAGATTACAAAGCAGGAAATATGCACAGAACATGGGTTTGCCACACCGTATTCTGTTGTGAACAGGCTCAAAAACTTAAATGAAATAGCAGTGAAGTCCAGCTGCTTCGCCCCCCCCCCCCAGCCTGTAACCTGCTTCCACTTCTGCAATCCTCGCCTAGACAGGGATGATGTCCCTTCCCATGTCCCCTCCCGTAGCCTCTTGGGACACATCACATGTCCATTGCAATGCCATTCACAAAGCGACCACTCAATCTTGTGCAAGCCTGGTCTTCTTACTGCTGTGGGTCCCTGACACCGCCATCTTGGATGTGGGAGCCGGTTGTGGCATCCTGAGGCACTGCAGCCAGCTCCCACACCCAAGATGGCGGGGGACCCACAGCAATAAGAAGAGCAGGCTGCGGGAAGACAGCGCTGAACCCCAGGCTTAGGTAAGTACTGTACAGTATTTGTAGCTGCTGACTTTTTTTTTTTTTTTTTTTTAGAAAAAAGCAAACCTAAATTTATTTTTCGGTTTTAAGTAGAGAAAAGAAAGGTAAAAAATGCACCTGGAACGATGAATTTGTGGTGTTTGTTTAACCACTTCTGAACCGAGCCTCTTTATGAGATCTGTTGTTTACAAATTAAAATCATTTTTTTTTGCTAGAAAATTACTTAGAACCCCCAAACATTATTTTATTTTTTCAGACACCCTAGAGAATAAAATGGCGGACGTTGCAATACTTTATTTCACACCGTATTTGTGCAGCGGTCTTACAAGCGCATTTTTTGGGGAAAAAATACACTTTTTTTTTATTAAAAAATAAATCAGTAAAGTTAGCCCAAATTTTTTCTATATTGTGAAAGATAATGTTATGGCGAGTAAATTGATACCCAACATGCCACACTTCAAAATTCCACCCGCTCGTGGAATGGCGACAAACTTTGGCACCTTAAAAATATCCATTGGCGACATTTAAAAATCTCAATATGTTACCAGTTTTGAGTTACTTTTTTGCTAGAATTATTGCTCTCGTTCGAACAATCACGGCGATACCTCACATGTGTGGTTTGAACACCGTTTTCATATGCGGGCGAGACTTACGTATGCGTTTGCTTCTGCGCAAGAGCTCGGCAGGACGGGGCACTTTTTTTTATCTTATTTATTTTAATTTTCTTTTTTTACACTCTCCATTTAAAAAAAATCTTTTGGGTCACTTTTATTCCTATTACAAGGAATGTAAACATCTCTTGTAATAGAAAAAAAAAGAATGACAGGACCTCTTTAATGTGAGATCTGGGGGGTCAAAAAGACCTCACATCTCATATTTACACTTAAATGCAATAAAAAAAACAAAAAAAATTATTATTTTTTTGGTAACTAGTTTATGTAAGTGGGGCCAAGAAAGTGGGGGGTTCAACATTTAGATTCTCAGATAGCATTAAGCTGGCCATACATTATACAATTGTATTATTCAATTCCCTTTAGATGTACCTTCAACTACGTAGTGCAAGGGTCTACCTGATTGCATGCAATTTGAAAGTGTTTTGGTTTGACCTTATATTATATGTTTTTGGCAAATCTAAAGGAAATTTGTACAAGAACATGGTATATTGCAGGGATATGCAATTAGTGGACCACCAGCTGTTGCAGAACTACAAGTCCCATGAGGCATAGCAAGACTCTGACAGCCACAAGCATGACACCCAGAGGCAGAGGCATGATGGGACTTGTAGTTTTGCAACAGCTGGAGGTCCGCTAATTGCATATCCTTGGTATATTGTATGGCCAGCCTTAGCCAGTAGAAGCCCCACCTCACTAATGTGAACCCCCAACCCCCCCGAGGGAGTCAATGTGTATCATGTGCATCATGTCCTTGTGACACATAACACTGGTCTACAAGGAGAAAGTCTCGGAAATAAAAGTAGCTAAATATTACCGGAATTGGGTCACTAATAAAGGAAAACAAAGTCCTGAGTATTAATTGGCTCCAGTTTCCAAGATACAGCTTCAGGTCAAAATTGCATCAAAATAATTCTAAATTACGAGGGGGGGATGTGCAATTATGCTCCATAACTTTTCTGCAAAATATGATATAGCAATTAAAATGGTGCCACACCAATCATTATAAATGTGTATTTTTATTGATGCCAATCACATAACTGTCCATTCATTTATTGTTTTTTCATGTAACATTTTCCTGCTCCCTCCACACCATTGGGAATGCAGAAAGTCCTGGATTTTTTCTTCTTGTTTAGCCAATGACGCAGATAAGTTTTAGATGTAATGCAACAATAACGAGGAGCCCAACTCTTGTCCTGATCCCCTATTTTGCATCCAAAATATAGGTGGCATGCCTTTTATACCACTGCCGTCATACTGCACTTTTGAGATGCAAACAGGGCCGCCATTAGGAATTTTGGTGCCCCTTACACAGCTTCTGGCATGGGACCCCTGGAGCAGAGGAGCAGAAAACCCGGGGGGGTGCTGTCGCCGCAAATTGAGAGCCGGGGGGGCCACCGCGAATTGAGAAGCGGGGGGGTGCCGCCGCTATTTGAAAATCGTGCAAGGGGGGGGTGGTGCAAGTTGAGAAGCGCGGGGGTGCTGCAAGTTGAGGTTGAGAAACGGGGGGGGGGGGTGCGAATTGAGAAAAAATTCAAAATGAATTTAAAAAAAAAAGAATAAAAAAAAGGGGGGGTTGCCATCCGGGCCCCTGGGGACTGGAGGGCCCCTTACAAGAAAAAAGAAAAAGGGGGTTGCCATCCGGGCCCCTGGGGCAAGTTGAGAAGCGCGGGGGTGCCGCAAGTTGAGGTTGAGAAACGGACGGGCCCCTTACAAGAAAAAATAAATAAATACAAAAAAAAAGAATAAAAAAAAGGGGGGTTGCCATCCGGGCCCCTGGGGACTGGAGGGCCCCTTACAAGAAAAAAAAAGGGGGGGTTGCCATCTGGGCCCCTGGGGACCTCCGGGCCCCTTACATGTGTACTGCCTGTACCCCCCTGATGGCGGCCCTGGATGCAAATGTAACCTCGCCACAAATGTAGCAGAAGTTATCTGCGTTGTTTACTCAGTTTTGAGGCATCTTGGCTTCTGAGAGAAAAATACCACACAACTGTTCCTCGGAAATGTTAGGCAATGACACTTTCACAATGCAACTGTATAAGGCGTAGATCTGAGCAAGGCAAATGTGCCTTGCAATAAAAGAACAATAAATTACAGTTCAGTAATAACCTTTAGTCTCAAAGTGAAGATAAATTTATACACTTCCATGTGGTACCATTTTCATTGTTCCACCGTACTTTGTCCAGAAGTTACGAGGCCTCGTGGTCACCAGACACCTCTATCTACCCCAGAATTTCTCAACCATTTCAACACAGAGGAACCCTTTAAATAACTTTCCAATCTCAGGGAACTACAACTCATGGTTAGTGGGAAGAATGTAGGCAAATATACTCGCCTGAGTATAAATCTTTATTGTGAAATATCTTAAAAACTTTAGCCAACCAGCACCTTTATCACCTGTTTTTCTAATTCATCTAATCAAAATATGTAAGAATTAGCGCATTTTGTCTCGGAGGTCAATAATTTCCCAAAATTTCTAGAACAGTGTAATAAAAGCACCAACATTTTCCACTCCTCCTCTGGAGGATCCAGAGGCCGAGTTTCCTTATGTTTTCCCTGTATGGACCACCACTACAATATAAAGTGAGTCCAGTCCAACGGCCTTTCTTACTTTCGATAAACGGCGGTACTTTGAAGAGGAATATCGTTGTTATGAATATCGTTGATATGGATGCGTTCCGCATCTGGTCCGCTGAGCGGACCTGATGGGGAACTTTAGAAGGGGCGGGTCTATACATTTAAAACACTGGAGGAAGTTCCCCATCAGGTCCGCTCGGGCACAACCAATGACGGACAGCGCTGGACATCGGGATCACCGTGGGACACTGGATTTCATCGCTGGAATGTTTTTTTTCCAAGGTGTTTGTGTGTTTTTATTTACATTTTTGACACTTTCTTTGTGAAATGGTAGGGGTACAATGTACCCCTTACCAATTCACATAGGGGGGTCTTCCAGATTCGGATAAGCCCCCTGCCTGCAGACCCCCACAACCACCGGGCAAGGGTTGTGGGGATGAGGCCCTTGTCCCCATCAACATGGGGACATCCTCCCCATGTTGAGGGCATGTGGCCTGGTACTGTTCAGGAGGGAGGGGGGGGCGCTCTCTCGTCCCCCCCTCTTCCCCTGCGGCCTGCCAGATTGCGTGCTCGGATAAGGGTCTGGTATGGATTTTTGGGGGGACTCCACGCCATTTTTTTTTTAATTTGGGGGTGGAGTTCCCTTTAAAATGCATGCCAAATCTGAAGGGCCTGGTATGGATATTTAGGGGGAACCGCACGCCATATTTTTTTTTTATTTGCGGCGGGGTTCCCCTTAATATCCATTCCAGACCTGAGGGGCCTGGTAATTGAATTTAGGGGAACCCCCACGCTTTTTTTTTTTTTAATCAATGACTTTTTTATGTATTGATAAAAGCCGACAATTCATTAATAGCCGCGAGTGAGTTTTAAATTACTTTTTTTCCTTCAAAAATGACACTTTGTGCAGGGACAGTTCTAAGCACGGGAAACATGTGCCACTTCACATGCATATCATACACACCCCCCAGGTACGAAATTTAAAGGAATATTTCACTTTTATTGTTTCACTTTAAGCATTATTAAAATCACTGCTCCTAAAAAAAAGGCAGTTTTTAAAACTTTTTTTTGCATTGATACATGTCCCCTGGGGCAGGACCCGGGTCCCCAAACACTTTTTAGGACAATAACTTGCATATTAACCTTTATAATTAGCACTTTAGATTTCTCCCATAGACTTTTTGAATTTGCCGCAAACACCCCAAATTGTTCGTTGTTCGGCGAACGGGCGAACAGGCAATGTTCGAGTCGAACATGAGTTTGACTCGAACTCGAAGCTCATCCCTATTTAGGACAAATACTTCTCCATTACATAACTCTGTTGGTCATCATGTTGCCACACATAGATCAGGTGATGTCTCCCCTTCCCCTACTGTAAAGATGCCTCACATCTGCTCTCCCCCTTGCTGAGCCCAAGATGGAGGTGGATATTTCGGGTGAGCTCAGCCGGACAAAGCCCTATATTTTGACAGCCTACATCTGGCTCTGGAAGACCCCAAGCTTCCCATAAGGGCCAGCTCTTCACTTCCTACTCCAGGACTCTGAATCCACCCACACCCACTCCACAAACCTCTATCTACCCCAGAATTTCTCAACCATTTCAACACAGAGGAACCCTTTAAATAACTTTCCAATCTCAGGGAACTACAACTCATGGTTAGTGGGAAGAATGCCTCCCACTCTTATGGTCATTGTGAAGAATCCCCCCTTAGAGAGAGCTAAAAAGATCAATGGTGTCAGTGGGAACCTATCTGAGAGGGAAAAATTTCTCATTGCTCAAGGAACCCCTAGCAACATCTGGAGGAACCCTTGGAGTGGCGGCTGGTGCTTACAATTTTTTTGGGGGGGCGGCAAAACCAACACTACACCCCCCCCCCTCCATGGGAGACACACAGGCAGCGGCAATCACCACGCAGCACCAACAACCCCCCCCCAGCGGGTGACACAGGCAGCGGCGATCACCTTACCTAGTGGAGGCATGGAGGAGACACAGAGGCAGGGAGAAGGAAGAGTCGGGCCGCTCTAGCGAGGACACAGATTTTCTTCTTCCAGCCGATTGGAACCCAGAAGTGTGTTCTGAGACACGATTGGCCAGGATGTCAATAGGGGCTTCCTGATTGTCCGGGAGGAGAATGTAGCAGAATAGCGAATATTCATTCACAAGCGTCACACAACTGGGTGGGATCAGGGCGCAGTGCTCTGAGCCTCGAGCCCACCCTGTTTTGAAGCCTATTAAAACCTCAGGCTCCAATCATGTGCTTCAAGAAACCACTCCCCCGCCATTGGAATCCATAGTCCGGCATCCCTGCATGTAGATCAGGGGGCCCGACGTATTGGATGGGGGGGGGCAACACCCATGCGCCTCTTATGGAGCAGCCACCACTGAACTCTAGGGTTCCATGTAATTCTGGTTGAGAAACCCTGATCTACCCTCTCTCTCTCTCTCTCTATGGGAAAGGGAGCCTCTAGTGGTCACATGGGGAATTACATTAGCATCCACTTAACCCCTTCCTACATGTAGAAGTGACCCCCTTGTACTGGTAGCGGGCAGGAGATCAATCTGCCATTACTTTCTTCTCAAGGAACCCCTGGCAACCTTTGGAGAAATTCCAAGGTTCCACAGAACCCTGGTTGAGGCAGGCAACAAATGTTGCGCGCAAAATTGTGTCTAAAACTTTTCTTAGCGTAGGACCAAGCTGCAATCAGTGCTGTTATTATCAGCTGCAAAAAAAGTGCCTAAATTGCCTAATAATTAGGCTCCAAACGGGCAAATGTGGGCGCAGATGTGGAGATAATATGTCTTCCTTCAAATCCACTCAGATCCAATTACTAATTGCCGCCTATGTTAATGTCCATCTACTGTAATTACAGTCCTCAGAGCTAATTACTTAATGATATATTTTATTTTTTTATCAGTTTGGTACAACTGATTCTAAAACCGGGGGATGTCCGCAGCAACATGGCTGCCACCCAGCAAGACGCTGATTGCGAAAATATCCCAACCTTCTCGCTGCCATCGTCCATAACGAGGAGCCGTGCTCTCAGCTCCGGTCGCGGTGCCATCATGCACTCATAATGCTCCTTAATTCCACAAAAGTCAACGGAAAGGTCATATTTTGCATGGAGGAAATTGAGTTCCTCGCATTACAAACGGTCATTCTGGAAAACGAGATTGATAATCCGCCATTGTGGCGAGGCGAAGGTAGTTTATGGGTTTCGGCAAGAGACAGACAATCCACTGATGTTTAAATCACGGAAAAGCCCGTTTGATTAATTAAGTCACTTCCCTTTTGTGGCATCCAAATAAAGGTTAGCGTCGGCGGCCCTCTAATTGGAAACCACCGCCGAGGCTAGATTAATACGCGCTCGGCAATTACTTACAAGTGGTTTTTTAGACAATGAGCTCCCCCTCCAAACTCTTCAATTGAAACAATGACAAAATAAACCTTTAAATGTCAATTGCTGTCTGTTAGAATGTTCCTGGATAAAAGCGCCATTAATTAACTCCTGCACCTCTCCAATGGCCAACAACGCCGACGCGATGCATTATCTAATTTTTTTTTTTTTTATGTGATCTAACTGATGTGAGCATCATTCCCACAATAGTAATGAAAAAAAATATATATATATATATATACACTATATCACAGGTGTCAAACACAAGGCCCGCGGGCCGAATCCGGCCCTCCAGGCCATTTCATGTGGCCCTCGCACCTCTCCTGCAGCTGCAGGAGAGCTCCAGCCCTCCTCTGGTCCTACTCCAAACCCTTACTTTCTGCTTTCAAGCAATGCACCCAGCTCCTTCCCAGCAGCAGCATAAGGTCTGTGATGTAAGGGAGAGTGGGAGACTCAACTTCTGATGGTGGGGTAGCTCTTGACTAGGGATGAGCTTCGTCTTCGAGTCGAACATACGTTCGACTCGAACATCGGCTGTTCGATCGTTCGACGAAGATCGAACGATTTGGGCCGTTCGCGCCAAATTCAAGTGACGCGAACGGCCCACAATGCACTACGCCATTGCAGTGTCATCCAGGCGCTGTGATTGGCCAAGCATGCACTGTGACCCCGCATGCTTGGCCAATCACAGCGCCGGCAGCGAGGAGAGCAATGATTGGCCACAGGCAGGATGCCTGTGGCCAATTATTGCTGAGGGTGTTTAGTACACGCCCCACACTATAAAAGGCCGCCAGCACGGCGGCCTAGTGTAGTGTGTTCCGGAGCAGGGAAAGACAAGCATAGGCAGGGACAGTGACATTTATTTCTTTCTTGCTTAACCTGGATTCCTTTAGTTTAGGGAAAGAGAAGGATAGGTAGGGAGAGTGTCAGTGTGTTTTACTGTGCGAGTCCTTGTTTCTAGGGACAAAGAAGGAAAGTGAGGGGAATTCTCCTTGTGCTATAGTGTGCTTTAAAAAAACATTTTTTCTAGGGACAGAAAACTCTAGGTAGGGAGAGTGTCAGTTTCTTTCACTGTGCCAGTCCTTGTTTCTAGGGACAAAGAAGGAAAGTGAGGGGAATTCTCCTTGTGCTATAGTGTGCTTTAAAAAAACATTTTTTCTAGGGACAGAAAACTCTAGGTAGGGAGAGTGTCAGTTTCTTTCACTGTGCCAGTCCTTGTTTCTAGGGACAAAGAAGGAAAGTGAGGGGAATTCTCCTTGTGCTATAGTGTGCTTTAAAAAAACATTTTTTCTAGGGACAGAAAACTCTAGGTAGGGAGAGTGTCAGTTTCTTTCACTGTGCCAGTCCTTGTTTCTAGGGACAAAGAAGGAAAGTGAGGCGAATTCTCCTTGTGCTATAGTGTGCTTTAAAAAAAAATTTTTTCTAGGGCAGAAAACTCTAGGTAGGGAGAGTGTCAGTTTCTTTCACTGTGCCAGTCCTTGTTTCTAGGGACAAAGAAGGAAAGTGAGGGGAATTCTCCTTGTGCTATAGTGTGCTTTAAAAAAACATTTTTTCTAGGGACAGAAAACTCTAGGTAGGGAGAGTGTCAGTTTCTTTCACTGTGCCAGTCCTTGTTTCTAGGGACAAAGAAGGAAAGTGAGGGGAATTCTCCTTGTGCTATAGTGTGCTTTAAAAAAACATTTTTTTCTAGGGACAGAAAACTCTAGGTAGGGAGAGTGTCAGTTTCTTTCACTGTGCCAGTCCTTGTTTCTAGGGACAAAGAAGGAAAGTGAGGGGAATTCTCCTTGTGCTATAGTGTGCTTTAAAAAAACATTTTTTCTAGGGACAGAAAACTCTAGGTAGGGAGAGTGTCAGTTTCTTTCACTGTGCCAGTCCTTGTTTCTAGGGACAAAGAAGGAAAGTGAGGGGAATTCTCCTTGTGCTATAGTGTGCTTTAAAAAAACATTTTTTCTAGGGACAGAAAACTCTAGGTAGGGAGAGTGTCAGTTTCTTTCACTGTGCCAGTCCTTGTTTCTAGGGACAAAGAAGGAAAGTGAGGGGAATTCTCCTTGTGCTATAGTGTGCTTTAAAAAAACATTTTTTCTAGGGACAGAAAACTCTAGGTAGGGAGAGTGTCAGTTTCTTTCACTGTGCCAGTCCTTGTTTCTAGGGACAAAGAAGGAAAGTGAGGGGAATTCTCCTTGTGCTATAGTGTGCTTTAAAAAAACATTTTTTCTAGGGACAGAAAACTCTAGGTAGGGAGAGTGTCAGTTTCTTTCACTGTGCCAGTCCTTGTTTCTAGGGACAAAGAAGGAAAGTGAGGGGAATTCTCCTTGTGCTATAGTGTGCTTTAAAAAAACATTTTTTCTAGGGACAGAAAACTCTAGGTAGGGAGAGTGTCAGTTTCTTTCACTGTGCCAGTCCTTGTTTCTAGGGACAAAGAAGGAAAGTGAGGGGAATTCTCCTTGTGCTATAGTGTGCTTTAAAAAAACATTTTTTCTAGGGACAGAAAACTCTAGGTAGGGAGAGTGTCAGTTTCTTTCACTGTGCCAGTCCTTGTTTCTAGGGACAAAGAAGGAAAGTGAGGCGAATTCTCCTTGTGCTATAGTGTGCTTTAAAAAAACATTTTTTCTAGGGCAGAAAACTCTAGGTAGGGAGAGTGTCAGTTTCTTTCACTGTGCCAGTCCTTGTTTCTAGGGACAAAGAAGGAAAGTGAGGGGAATTCTCCTTGTGCTATAGTGTGCTTTAAAAAAACATTTTTTCTAGGGACAGAAAACTCTAGGTAGGGAGAGTGTCAGTTTCTTTCACTGTGCCAGTCCTTGTTTCTAGGGACAAAGAAGGAAAGTGAGGGGAATTCTCCTTGTGCTATAGTGTGCTTTAAAAAAACATTTTTTCTAGGGACAGAAAACTCTAGGTAGGGAGAGTGTCAGTTTCTTTCACTGTGCCAGTCCTTGTTTCTAGGGACAAAGAAGGAAAGTGAGGGGAATTTTCCTTGTGCTATAGTGTGCTTTAAAAAAACATTTTTTCTAGGGACAGAAAACTCTAGGTAGGGAGAGTGTCAGTTTCTTTCACTGTGCCAGTCCTTCTTTCTAGGGACAAAGAAGGAAAGTGAGGGGAATTCTCCTTGTGCTATAGTGTGCTTTAAAAAAACATTTTTTCTAGGGACAGAAAACTCTAGGTAGGGAGAGTGTCAGTTTCTTTCACTGTGCCAGTCCTTGTTTCTAGGGACAAAGAAGGAAAGTGAGGGGAATTCTCCTTGTGCTATAGTGTGCTTTAAAAAAACATTTTTTCTAGGGACAGAAAACTCTAGGTAGGGAGAGTGTCAGTTTCTTTCACTGTGCCAGTCCTTGTTTCTAGGGACAAAGAAGGAAAGTGAGGGGAATTCTCCTTGTGCTATAGTGTGCTTTAAAAAAACATTTTTTCTAGGGACAGAAAACTCTAGGTAGGGAGAGTGTCAGTTTCTTTCACTGTGCCAGTCCTTGTTTCTAGGGACAAAGAAGGAAAGTGAGGGGAATTCTCCTTGTGCTATAGTGTGCTTTAAAAAAACATTTTTTCTAGGGACAGAAAACTCTAGGTAGGGAGAGTGTCAGTTTCTTTCACTGTGCGAGTCCTTGTTTCTAGGGACAAAGAAGGAAAGTGAGGGGAATTCTCCTTGTGCTATAGTGTGCTTTAAAAAAACATTTTTTCTAGGGACAGAAAACTCTAGGTAGGGAGAGTGTCAGTTTCTTTCACTGTGCCAGTCCTTGTTTCTAGGGACAAAGAAGGAAAGTGAGGGGAATTCTCCTTGTGCTATAGTGTGCTTTAAAAAAACATTTTTTCTAGGGACAGAAAACTCTAGGTAGGGAGAGTGTCAGTTTCTTTCACTGTGCCAGTCCTTGTTTCTAGGGACAAAGAAGGAAAGTGAGGGGAATTCTCCTTGTGCTATAGTGTGCTTTAAAAAAACATTTTTTCTAGGGACAGAAAACTCTAGGTAGGGAGAGTGTCAGTTTCTTTCACTGTGCGAGTCCTTGTTTCTAGGGACAAAGAAGGAAAGTGAGGGGAATTCTCCTTGTGCTATAGTGTGCTTTAAAAAAATTTTTTTCTAGGGACAGAAAACTCTAGGTAGGGAGAGTGTCAGTTTCTTTCACTGTGCCAGTCCTTGTTTCTAGGGACAAAGAAGGAAAGTGAGGGGAATTCTCCTTGTGCTATAGTGTGCTTTAAAAAAACATTTTTTCTAGGGACAGAAAACTCTAGGTAGGGAGAGTGTCAGTTTCTTTCACTGTGCCAGTCCTTGTTTCTAGGGACAAAGAAGGAAAGTGAGGGGAATTCTCCTTGTGCTATAGTGTGCTTTAAAAAAACATTTTTTCTAGGGACAGAAAACTCTAGGTAGGGAGAGTGTCAGTTTCTTTCACTGTGCCAGTCCTTGTTTCTAGGGACAAAGAAGGAAAGTGAGGGGAATTCTCCTTGTGCTATAGTGTGCTAAAGCATTCCTCATCAACCATCTTTGAAATCCTTGTTTTTTGGACAGTCAGGGAAATTGTCGTTGTGCTATTCTGTGCAAAAGCAATCATCCTCAACCATATTTAGAAATCCTTAAGTAAAGGGACAGAGAAGGACACCTGAAGGTAGCCCTTATTGCTTTTTTCCCATCTCCCTGCAGGCCATCTATTAGAATGTCTGGAAGGCAAACAAGGAGAGGCAGACAGTCAGGAGGCAATAAAAGAGGGCAAGCAGGCTCTGTGTCTGGGGGCAACAGTGCTGGTCGTGGACGCGGTGCATTGTCATCAGCACATGGCCATGGGACACGCTTGTCCTTCTTTTCGGCAGCTGGACATGTTGAGCCACATCATGCCGAAGACTTGGTAGAGTGGATGACCAAGCCCTCCTCCTCCTCCTCATCCTCTCTCACCCAGGCTCAGGGTACTGGCAAAGCAGCTGCCAAAGCGTCCTCTTCCCTGGTATCAATGTCAGACTCATCATCAGTCACTCCTTCCCTAGACCCACCATGTCCTCCTCCTGAGGAGTCCCCCGAACTGTTTGAGCACAGTGTTGGGTACATGCTCCAGGAGGATGCCCAGCGTTTCGAAGGGTCTGATGATGAAACCCAGCTACAGGAAGGCAGTAGCGTGAGAGCAGACAGAGGGGATGCTCAAGAAGGACACCAATCTGGCAGTCATGTTCCAGCAGCTGCAGCATACTGCCAGATTGGCTCCAGTGATGAGGAGGGAGGGGATGATGAGGTCACTGACTCCACGTGGGTGCCTAATAGGAGAGAGGAGGAGGAGGAGGATGAGGAGGAGGCACATCTCCAACGAGGCAGGATGCCCTTTGGTGGCCAGCGTAAGGGCAGTACACCGACGGAATCACACCGCAGAGCTCCGCCTGTGCAGGGCGCTGCCTCTGCCCGTCATTCAAAAAGTTCCTTGGTGTGGGCCTTTTTTGAGGCTAGTGCATCAGATCGCACAGCTGCTGTTTGCAACATATGTCTCAAGCGTATATCGCGTGGCCAAAACATCAGCCGCTTGGGTACCACATGCCTGACCAGACATATGTTGACCTGCCATGCAGCTCGTTGGCAAGCCTACCTCAAAGACCCACACCAAAGAACAAAGCGGACCTCTCCTTGCACCGCATCAGCTGGGATCTCCAACCCCACTATAACTTCAGTCCTCTCTGAAACATGCACTGAGAGGAATGAAGGTGTAGAATTAGGTGTGTCACAGCCAAGTACTTGCGGCCACTCTGCTAGCAGTACACCGACGTCCGATTCTAGCAGGCAAATTTCCCTGCCCCAGCTGCTGGACCGTCGAAAGAAGTTCACTCCCAGCCATCCACATGCCCAGCGGTTGAATGCTAGCTTGGCTAAATTGCTAGCGCTTCAACTGCTGCCTTTTCAGTTGGTAGACTCGGCCCCCTTCCGTGAGTTTGTGCAATGTGCGGTTCCTCAGTGGCAGGTTCCCAAACGCCACTTTTTCTCACGGAAGGCTATTCCGGCTCTCTACCGGCATGTGGAAGGCAATGTCTTGGCCTCGCTGGACAGGGCGCTCAGCGGTAAGGTGCATATTACCGCTGACTCATGGTCCAGCAGGCATGGACAGGGACGTTACCTTTCTTTCACGGCCCATTGGGTCACTCTTTTGGCAGCTGGGAAGGATGCAGGACAAGGTGCAGTAGTGTTGGAGGTTGTTCCACCGCCACGCCTCCAAAATGCTACTACTGGTTGTGACACACCTCTCTCCTCCACCCCCTCCTCTTCTTCTTCCTCCATGGCCTCTTCCTGTGGTTTGTCCTATGAACCAGCGGTGCTCCGTAGCCGTTCACGGGGCTACGCAAGTACGCAGGCAAAAAGATGCCATGCCGTGCTTGCGCTGGTGTGTTTGGGGGACAGAAGCCACACTGGGGCAGAGGTCCTGTCTGCTCTGCAGGGCCAGGCCGAGAGGTGGTTGACGCCACGCCAGCTTAAGCCAGGAATGGTGGTTTGCGACAATGGCACCAACCTCCTCTCCGCCCTCCGACAGGGACAACTGACCCATGTGCCCTGTGTGGCTCACGTCCTTAACCTGGTGGTGCAGCGGTTCTTGGGCAGGTACCCGGGCTTACAGGATGTCCTGAGGCAGGCCAGGAAAGTCTGTGTGCATTTCCGCAGATCTTATAATGCCAGTGCTCGCCTGGCTGAGCTGCAAAAGGAGTTGAACCTGCCCAAGAACCGCCTTATATGTGACATGCCCACCAGGTGGAACTCAACGTTGGCCATACTGCAGCGGCTGCACACGCAGCAGAGGGCCATCAATGAGTACCTGTGCGACTACGGCACCAGGACAGGGTCAGGGGAGCTTGTTTTTTTTTCTCCACGCCAGTGGGGCATGATCAGGGATGCATGCACTGTCCTGGCACCATTTGAGAAGGCCACGAGGATGGTGAGCAGTGACAGTGCATGCATCAGTGACACTGTACCTCTTGTCCACCTGTTGGAGCACACGCTGCGTGGAATAATGGACAGGGCACTTGAGGCAGAACAGAGGCAGGAAGAGGAGGACTTCCTTGCCTCTCAAGGCCCCCTTTACCCAGACAGTGTTCCTTCTGTCCCACCCATCGCACAGGAAGAGGAAGAGGAGGAGGAGGAGGAGGAGGAGGAGGATTGTGTCAGCATGGAGGTGGAGGCTGGCACTCAGCATCATCAGCAGCAGTCTTTTAGGGATGATTTACAGTCCCAAGAAACCAGTGGACTTGTACGTGGCTGGGAGGAGGTGGCTGCGGATCATGTCGTCCTTAGTGACCCAGAGGACTCCGGAGCGAATGCCTCAGCAAACCTACGCTGCATGGCCTCCCTGATCCTGCAAAGTCTGCGGAAGGATCCTCGTATTCTTCGGATCAAGGAGAGGGACCATTACTGGCTGGCCACTCTCCTTGATCCACGGTACAAGGGTAAGGTTGCGGACCTTATGTTACCTTCGCAGAGGGAGCAGAGGATGAGACAACTCCGGGAGGCCTTGCAGAAAGGTCTGTGCAACGCGTTCCCAGAGACTGGGAGGTTACAAACTCCTGGTCCTGGACAACGAGTTGCTGAGGCTTCGGCCAGTCAAAGAAGGAGCGGTGGGGAAGGTGGCCGTCTGACCGATGCGTTCAGACAATTCTTTAGTCCGCAGCCCCAAAGTATGATCGGTTCCAGCAACCATCGCCAGCGTCTGATAAACATGGTGCAGGAATATCTAGGGGCAAGGTCAGACTTGGACACCTTCCCCACCGAAAATCCTCTGGCTTACTGGGTCTTGAGGATGGATCACTGGCCAGAGCTTGCACAGTATGCAATTGAGCTACTGGCCTGTCCTGCATCCAGCGTTCTTTCGGAACGCACATTCAGTGCTGCTGGAGGATTTGTCACGGATCACAGGGTGCGCCTGTCCACCGACTCGGTTGATCGACTGACTTTCATCAAGATGAACCAGTCTTGGATCACCACCAGCTACCACACACCTGATGCTGATATAACAGACTAATTGATTTTAACATGTCACATCCCTTCAAGACTGATGCTGATGCTGAGTGCCTGTGCTGTTATGTTGACTGGCTATCCTCCTCCTCCGAGTCCTCAATGATACGATTGATGATGATAGCTTGGAAGATCATTTTTGTTTATGGGTGCCGCCACCAGTGGCTAAGGCCCAATTTTTCAGCCCCTGTTTTACAGGGGCGTGTAATTACAATTTGTTTAGCAATAATTTGCCATAGGGCTCATTGCTGTGCTCCAAGTACAGTATCTGTGAGGGGTTGGAGTGTTGTGGCACCAGTGCCTAAGGCCCAATTTTTCAGCCCCTGTTTAACAGGGGCGTGTCATTACAATTTTTGAAGCAATACTTTGCAACAGGGCTCATTGCTGTGCTCCAAGTACAGTATCTGTGAGGGGTTGTAGTGTTGTGCCACCAGTGCCTAAGGCCCAATTTTTCAGCCCCTGTTTAACAGGGGCGTGTCATTACAATTTTTGAAGCAATACTTTGCAACAGGGCTCATTGCTGTGCTCCAAGTACAGTATCTGTGAGGGGTTGTAGTGTTGTGCCACCAGTGCCTAAGGCCCAATTTTTCAGCCCCTGTTCAACAGGGGCATGCAATTACAATTCTTGATCTAATAATTCACAGCAGGGCCCATTGCTGCACCCACCAAGAGTAACTCTGAGGGCTTACAGTGTTGTGGCAACGCCACCACCACCACCACCACCACGAAAGGCCCAATTTTTCAGCCCCTGTTCAAAAGGGGCATGTAATTACAATTCTTGATCTAATAATTCACAGCAGGGCCCATTCCTGCACCCACCAAGAGTAACTCTGAGGGCTTACAGTGTTGTGGCAACACCACCACCACCACCACCACCACGAAAGGCCCAATTTTTCAGCCCCTGTTCAACAGGGGCATGCAATTACAATTCTTGATCTAATAATTCACAGCAGGGCCCATTGCTGCACCCACCAAGAGTAACTGTCAGGGCTTACAGTGTTGTGGCACCAGCACCACCATCAAAGGCCCAATTTTTACTACCACTGTTCAACAATTATATGTAATTAAAATTCCTGATATAATAGTTGACAGCAGGGCGTTCCAGCGCCAACCAAGAGTAACTGTGAGTGCTTACAGTGTTGTGCCAACACCAACAACTAAGGGGCCTATTTCTGCAGAGTATATACGGCAGGTCCCTACTTTCAAACATCCAACTTACAAACGACTCCTACTTGCAAACGCAAGAAGACAACAGGAAGTGAGAGGAAATCTACCACTAGGAAGGAAAATTCTCTCCTGTAAGAATAAATATGGGAGAAAGGTGTCTCCTCTGTACTGATGCTTTATCAGCAATCCTTGTTTCAAGAAAAACACCACATTTCAAAAACAGTTGTCATTGGGACGGAAAGTGAGGTGAAATGTTCTGAACAGGGGCACAGACAGCAAAACAAATGTTACAGGGGTGATAACCCTTACCTAGGTTTTCCAAAAAGTTTAAAAATAGATTTTTGGGCTGGAGCTACACTTCAACAATGTACCTGTTCAAAATTACAAACAGATTCTACATAAGAACAAACCTACAGTCCCTGTCTTGTATGCACCGCCTGTATAGGGCTGTTCAGAGTATATAGGGCCTTTTTTATTTTATGTGCGGGGTTCCCCTTAATATCCATACAAGACCCAAAGGGGCTGGTAATGGGCTGGGGTGGGGGGGGGGGGTCATGGGGTAGCTATGCCATTTTTCTTAAAGATTTTCATCCATATTACCGGGACCAGACATTACATTAAAGCCGCAAGCAGTTTTAAATGGCTTTTTTTTCCTTTAGAAGTGTCATTTTGTGCAGGGACAGTTCTAAACACGGGAAACATGTGGCACTTCACAGGCATACTTTAGACACCC
Organism: Rana muscosa; assembly: GCA_029206835.1. NCBI lineage: Eukaryota > Metazoa > Chordata > Amphibia > Anura > Ranidae > Rana > Rana muscosa. The sequence goes on along the minus strand of CM055125.1, from coordinate 387,536,366 downwards.
CCCAGGTACGATATTTAAAGGAATATTTGACTTTTTTTTTTCACTTTATGCATCATTAAAATGACTGCTCCCGAAAAACGACCGTTTTTAAAACTTCTTTTTGCATTGATACATGTCCCCTGGTGCAGAACCCGGGTTCCCAAACCCTTTTTAGGACAATAACATGCATAATAGTTGTTATAATTAGCACTTTAGAATTCGAACGTTCGCATCCATTGTATTTAACCACTTGACCACTGGGCACTTAAACCCCCTTAATAACCAGACCAATTTTCAGCTTTCGGTGCTCTCACATTTTGAATGACAATTACTCAGTCATACAACACTGTACCCATATGAAATTTTTGTCCTTTTTTTCACACAAATAGAGCTTTCTTTTGGTGGTATTTAATCACTGTTGGGTTTTTTATTTTTTGCGCTATAAGAGAAAAAAGACTGAAAATTTTGTAAAAAAATGATTTTTTTTTCGTTTCTGTTATAAAATTTTGCAAATAACTATTTTTTCTTCATAAATTTTGGCCAAAATTTATACTGCTACATATCTTTGGTAAAAATAAGTACAAATTGGTGTATATTATTTGGTCTTTGTGAAAGTTATAGAGTCCACAAGCTATGGTGCCAATATCTGAAAATTGATCACACCTGAAGTACTGACGGCCTATCTCAATTCTTGAGACCCTAACATGCCAGAAAAGTACAAATACCCCCCAAATGACCCCTTTTTGGAAAGAAGACATTCCAAGGTATTCAGAAAGAGGCATTGTGAGTTTTTTGAAGTTGTCATTTTTTCCCACAATTCTTTGCAAAATCAAGATTTTTTTTTTCTCTTTTTTTTTTTTCACAAAATTGTCATATTAGCAGGTTATTTCTCACACACAGCATATGCATTCCACAAATTACACCCCAAAACACATTCTGCTATTACTCCCGAGTATGGCGATACCACATGTGTGAGACTTTTACACAGCGTGGCCACATAGAGAGGCCCAACATGCAGGGAGCACCTTCAGGCGTTCTGGAGCACCAAGGCCAATTCTGACATTTCTCTCCTACATGTAAAAATCATCATTTATTTGCTAGAAAATTACATAGAACCCCAAAACATTATATATGTTTTTTTAGCAAAGACCTTAGAGAATATAATGGTGGTTGTTGCAACTTTTTATCTCGCACGATATTTGCGCAGCAATTTTTTTAAAGCGTTTTTTACGGAAAAAAAAATGTTTTGTGCTTAAAAAAAAAAAAAAACAGTAAAGTTAGCCCAATGTTTTTGCATAATGTGAAAGATGAAGTTACGCCGAGTAAATAGATACCTAACATGTCGCCCTTAAAAATTGCACACACTCGTGGAATGGCGCCAAACTTCGCTACTTAAAAAATCCCCATAGGCGACGCTTTAAATATTTTTACTGGTTACATGTTTTGAGTTACAGAGGAGGTCTAGGGCCAAAATGATTGCTCTCGCTCTACCGTTCGCGGAGATACCTCACATGTGTGGTTTGAAAACCGTTTTCATATGTGGGCGGGACTTACGTATGCGTTCGCTTCTGTATGCGAGCTCACGGGGACAGGGGCGCTTTAAAAAAAAAAAAAAAAATATTCTTCATTTTACTTTATTTATTTTAGTTTGACATGTTTTTCCGCCCTAAACATTTTTTTGATCACTTTTATACCTATTACAAGGAACGTAAACATCCCTTGTAATAGGAATATGGCATGACAGGTCCTCTTTACAGTGAGATATGGGGGGGGGGGTGTCAATAAGACCCCACATCTCACCTCTAGGCTGGGAAGCCTGAAAAAAATAAAAAAATAAAAAACAACAATCCTGGCTTTGATCATAGCGGTGAGTCGGTAGAAGCACCGGAGGGCGGCGGGGGGGGGGGACATCCCCTCTCACCTCCCGTAAGAATGATCAAGCGGCGGAACAGCCGCTATGATTGTTCTTATGGTGTAGGGAATCGCCGGCTGAAAAAGCTAATATCTGAATGATGCCTGTAGCTGCACCCATCATTCAGATATCCCCGTACAAAGTCAAGGACGTCATATGACGGCCGGAGGGCGGGAAGTGGTTATTGCAGAGTATTGCCGGGCATTGCGGAGTATTGCCGGGCATTGCGGAGTATTGCAGGGCATTGCGGAGTATTGCGGACTATGGCAGGGTATTGCGGTGTATGGCAGGGTATTGCACAGGGTATTGTGGAGGGTATTGCACAGGGTATTGTGGAGGGTATTGCACAGAGTATTGTGGAGGGTATTGCAGAGTATTGTGGCGGGTATTGCAGAGTATTGTGGCGGGTATTGCAGAGTATTGTGGCGGGTATTGCAGAGTATTGTGCAGGGTATTGCAGAGTATTTTGCAGGGTATTGCAGAGTATTTTGCAGAGTATTTTGCAGGGTATTGCAGAGTATTTTGCAGGGTATTGCAGAGTATTTTGCAGGGTATTGCAGAGTATTGTGCAGGGTATTGCAGAGTATTGCAGCAGGGTATTGCAGAGTATTGCACCAGGGTATTGCAGAGTATTGCACCAGGGTATTGCAGAGTATTGCACCAGGGTATTGCAGAGTATTGCACCAGGGTATTGCAGGGTATTGCAGAGTATTTCGCATGGTATTGCAGAGTATTTCGCAGGGTATTGCAGAGTATTGCACCAGGGTATTGCAGAGTATTGCACCAGGGTATTGCAGAGTATTGCACCAGGGTATTTTGCAGAGTATTGGCAGGGTGTATTGCAGAGTATTGGCAGGGTGTATTGCAGAGTATTGGCAGGGTATAGCACAGGGATGGCTGAGCAGGGATGGATGGATGGCTGGATCTGTGACTGCAATTGTCACAGATCCAGCCCACAGTGCTGCTGCTGCCATCCGCTCCCTCCCCCTCCCCTCTCACACTGTACCGATCGGTACAGAGAGGGGAGGGAGGAACCGGCGTCATCAAATGACGCCGGTCTGTTTACAAGTGATTGCTCCGTCATTTGACGGAGCGATCACGTGGTAAACGGCCGCTATCAGCGGTGATTTACCGCAATTCGTGATCCGCCGGGTCCTCTGGACCCGGCGGTCACGGAGTTTCCCGTGTGCGCGCCCCAGGGGGCGCGCGGGAGCGCGATTCTGGGAGGACGTTATATAACGTCCTCCCAGAGTTAAGCAACCACCTTGTCAACGTTATTTGTCGGCAGGTGGTTGTTAAGTGGTTAATAGGGTTCTAATGTTCGTACGAACTTTCGGTCCGTTCGCGGGTTCTGGTGCGAACCGAACCCGGGGGTGTTCGGCTCATCACTACTCTTGACATCTAATGTAAGGGGAGGGGAATGCGCTGGACATCTAATCTTACAGATACAACCGGCCCTTTTGAGGGCAATCATAATGCAGATGCGGCCCACAATTAAATTGAGTTTGACACCCCTGCACTATATTGTCAAAAGTATTGGGACACCTGCCTTTACACGCACATGAACTTTAATGGCATCCCAGTCTTAGTCCGTAGGGTTCGATATTGAGTTGGGGGTGAGTTCAGCCCATTCGGGATCCTCCACCCCAAACTGGTCAAGCCCCGTCTTTGTGGAGCTGGCTTTGTGCACAGTAGCCAAGACATGCTGGAACGGAAAAGGGACAAAACTGTTGCCACAAGGTTGGAGTTGCACAATTCTCTAAAATGTCTGCATGTTGTAGTATTAGTATTGCCTATCACTGGATATGTCTGAGCTCAACTCTTGGAAGTGGATCTACATACACAATATTGTCAAAAGTATCGGGACACCTGCTTTTACACACACATGAACTTTAATGGCATCCCAGTCTTAGTCCGTAGGGTTCAATATTGAGTTGGCCCACCCTTTGCAGCTATAACAGCTTCAACTCTTCTGGGAAGGCCATCCACAAGGTTTAGGAGGGTGTCTATGGGAATGTTTGACCATTCTTTTAGAAGAGCATTTGTGAGGTCAGGCACTGATGTTGGATGAGAAGGCCTGGCTCGCAGTCTCCGCACTAATTTATCCCAAAGGTGTTCTATTGGGTTGAGGTGAGGACTCGGGTTGTGCAGACCAGTCAAGTTCCTCCACCCCAAACGCGCTCATCCATGTCTTTATGGACCTTGCTTTGTGCACTGGTGCGCAGTCATGTTGGAACAGGAAGGGGCCGTCCCCAACATGTTCCCACAAAGTTGGGAGCATGAAATTGTCCAAAATGTCTTGGTATGCTGATGCCTTAAGAGTTCCCCTCACTGGAACTAAGGGGCCAAGTCCAACCCCTGAAAAACAACCCCACACCATAATCCCCCCTCCACTAAATGGTTTGGACCAGTGCACAAAGCAAAGTCCATAAAGACATGGATGAGCAGGTCCATCTCTTAATGGACCTTTATGGACAGGAGGTCTGTCAGCAGGTCTAGGGCAATGATTCATGGCTGGGACCTGCTGATGGGCTGTGTCCAATCACACCCCAGAGCCCTGTGTTTGACAAACAACACAGAGCTCTGTACAGAGGAAACAATCTCTTTGTTTCTGCTCCCTGCAAAGCAGTAAGACGGAACAAAAAGATTGTTAGTAAAAAGCAGCCCATAATACACACTTGTTAGGCACAAATGTAACCCCTTGATTACCCCGAGCTGTTAACCCCTTCCCAGCCAGTGTAATAAGTACAGTGACAGTGTATAGTATTATCACTGTATTAGTGTCACTGGTGATGTCAGTGGCAGTTAGTCAGTTCCTACCCAGTGTCAGTTAGTGTCAGATTTACTATAAGTCTCTGATCACCGCCATTACTAGAAACGAACAAAAAAAAAACGATTAAATAAAAATTCCAAAATAGGTCGGCTTCAGTGGTGGCTGGTGCTCCATTTTTTGGGGGTGAAAACAAACACCCCCCCGCCCACTCGCTTGCCCGCCAGCCAGCCCCACACTTCTCCTCCCGGCCAATCCGGTCTTAAGACCCGCATCCTGTCCTGATTGGCCTGGGAGCGGAAGCAAGAAGACAATAGCAAATGTTGATTCGCTAATTCCACAAGTGGGTGGCACTGCGCCTAACCTGTTTGAAGCCAATTAAAGCCTCAGGCTCTAATCATGTGCTTCAAAAATAAAAATAAACTTGTAGAAATCTATGCATCCAGCGCCCTGCATGGAGATTAGGTGCCGGCGCCCCTGCACCCATCATGGACCGGCCGCCGCTGGTCAGTTTACGTAAGGGATTTCCACCTATTTGCTTATTTGCTATATGCTTCCTCCTGCAAAGTTACAATGTACAATCTGATCACTGGGGGAGGGGAAACTGAGGAAATGCTTCCTCCTGCCTGCAGCAGAATAATAACGTCATCTCATCCTAGGCAAAGTCACTGATTGGAGCTTTTGATGATAAAAGGTGCACCTGAATAATGATACTATTGATGTACATTGTAACATATCAGGAACGTATTCATGTGACGTTGCTGAAAGGTCGAAATAAAAAGAGCCCATTGGTCCCTAAATATTCATTATAGATGACATATGGAGGGCGCCCCCTGTCTCCAGGATCCGGTATTGGTCTATCTGGATTCTATAGAGCTGAAGGAGAAGGAATCTCCATGTAAAGCTGAATTAGCATGCCCGACAAAGCGCGTTCCCCCCACTTCTTCCATATTTGATGCTCATTACGCTGCATCACTTAAATTCAATTACTTTATAAATTGCTGACTTGAGAAACCAAAGCCTTTAATATTATTATTTTTTTCTTTGAAAACCAATTGCTGCAAAGACCATTTTCTGCTATTTTAGCGCCTCTCCTCCTAGGCACGGCGCGCTCTACATCACCGGCGAGAGACTTTTTTTTTTTCTTTCGGTTCGCTCGAATTACCATAATCTAATGACAGATGCTAAAGCAGACGAATCTTCTGTTTTATGACACAACATATCTGACATTTTCTAGTTAACTCTAATCTGATTCTACTTTATTGTAGCAGAAGGTCAGCGCCGAGCTCTTGTAATCATGTGGAACGCGTGCGTCGGGCGACGGCGGAAAATAAAATGGTAGAATCTAAATATGGGGAGGATGAAACAAACAAAGCCTGCTCGCTATATAAAAAGATATTGGGTATTGTTAAATCTGATCTCCGGGATAAGAATATATTGTCTATAAACAAGAAATGCGTAAATCTTCCGTGAATCTCTTTGTGTATTTCTTCCAGATCTGTGCAGTAATCCAGTGTAAGACTTCCTGTAATAAAGACCGCTCACTGCTGCTCTCTCTCCTTATGCAGGGGGATTGGTCTTGTCTCCTCCCCCTCCTGTAGTTCCTGCAGGCAGCCTGTAGTGGGAGGAGCCTGCTGAGTCCCTCCCACAGCTCTGCCCTCTCTCCTTGTGCAGGGGAACTGGTCTTGTCTCCGCCCCCTCCTGTAGTTCCTGCAGGCAGCCTGTAGTGGGAGGAGCCTGCTGAGTCCCTCCCACAGCTCTGCTCTTTCTCCTTGTGCAGGGAAACTGGTATTGTCTCCTCCCCCTCCTGTAGTTGCTGCAGGCAGCCTGTAGTAGTTGGGGCCTGTTGGGCCCCTTCCACAGCTCTGCTTTCTTTCCTTGTGCAGGGGAACTGGTCTTATCTCCGCCCCCTCCTGTAGTGCCTGCAGGCAGCCTGTAGTGGGTGGGGCCTGTTGGGCCCCTCCCACAGCTCTGCTATCTTTCCTTGTGCAGGGTGACTGGTTACATAGTTGGTGAGGTTGAAAAAAGACACAAGTCCATCCTGTGTGTGTGATTATATGTCAGTATTGCATTGTATATCCCTGTATGTTGTGGTCGTTCAGGTGCTTATCTAATACTTTTTTGAAACTATCGATGCTCCCCGCTGAGCCCACCACCTGTGAAGGGAATTCCACGTCCTTGCCTCTCTTACAGAAAAGAAGCCTCTACGTAGTTTAAGGTTAAACCTCTTTTATTCTAATTTTAATCACTGGCCACGTGTCTTATTAAACTCCCTTCCACAAAAAAGTTTTATCCCTATTGTGGGGTCACCAGTAGGGATGAGCTTTGAGTTCGAGTCGAACTCATGTTCGACTCGAACATTGCCTGTTCGCCCGTTCGCCGAACAGCGAACAAATTGGGGTGTTCGCGGCAAATTCGAAAAATCTATGGGAGAAATCTAAAGTGCTAATTATAAAGGCTGATATGCAAGTTATTGTCCTAAAAAGTGTTTGGGGACCCGGGTCCTGCCCCAGGGGACATGTATCAATGCAAAAAGAAGTTTTAAAAACGGCCGTTTTTTCGGGAGCAGTGATTTTAATAATGCTTAAAGTGAAAAAATAAAAGTGAAATATTCCTTTAAATTTCGTACCTGGGGGGTGTGTATGATATGCATGTGAAGTGGCGCATGTTTCCCGTGCTTAGAACTGTCCCTGCAAAAAATGTCGTTTTTGAAAGAAAAAAAGTCATTTAAAACTGACTTGCGGCTATTAATGAATTGTCGGCTCCCGGCAATACATACAAAAGTCATTGATAAAAAAAAAAAAAGCGTGGGGGTTCCCCAGAATTCAATTACCAGGCCCTTCAGGTCTGGAATGGATATTAAGGGGAACCCCGCCGCAAATTGAAAAAAAATTGACGTGGGGTTCCCCCAAATATCCATTCCAGACCCTTCAGATCTGGCATGGATTTTAAGGGGAACTCCACCCCAAATTTAAAAAAAAAATGGCGTGGAGTCCCCCTAAAAATCCATACCAGACCCCTTATCCGAGCACGCAACCTGGCCGGCCGCAGGGGAAAAGGGGGGGACGAGAGAGCCCCCCCCCTCCCTCCTGAACCGTACCAGGCCACATGCCCTCAACATGGGGAGGATGTCCCCATGTTGATGGGGACAAGGGCCTCATCCCCACAACCCTTGCCCGGTGGTTGTGGGGGTCTGCGGGCAGGAACCCCCACGCTTTTTTAAAAAAATTTTATCAATGACTTTTGTATGTATTGCCGGGAGCCGACAATTCATTAATAGCCGCGAGTCAGTTTTAAAAGACTTTTTTTCTTTCAAAAATGACATTTTTTGCAGGGACAGTTCTAAGCACGGGAAACATGCGCCACTTTACATGCATATCATACACACCCCCCAGGTACAAAATTTAAAGGAATATTTCACTTTTATTGTTTCACTTTAAGCATTATTAAAATCACTGCTCCCGAAAAAACGGCCGTTTTTAAAACTTCTTTTTGCATTGATACATGTCCCCTGGGGCAGGACCCGGGTCCCCAAACACTTTTTAGGACAATAACTTGCATATTAGCCTTTATAATTAGCACTTTAGATTTCGAACGTTCGAGTCCATTGTATTTAATAGGGTTCTAAAGTTCACACGAACATTTTGTCTGTTCGCAGGTTATGGTGCGAACTGAACAGGGGGGTGTTCGGCTCATCCCTGGTCACCAGTACGGTATTTGTAAATTGAAATCATATCCCCTCTCAAGCGTCTCTTCTCCAGAGAGAATAAGTTCAGTGCTCACAATCTTTCCTCATAACTAATATCCTACAGGCCTTCTTTGTACTCGCTCCATTTCCTTCCAGTACATCCTTCCTGAAGACTGGTGCCCAGAACTGGACAGCATACTCCAGGTGCGGCCGGACCAGAGTCTTGTAGAGAGGGAGAATTATCGTTTTAATTCTGGAGTGAATCCCCTTTTTAATGCCAATATTCTGTTTGCTTTGTTAGCAGCAGCTCGGCATTGCATGCCATTGCTGAGCCTATCATCTACTAGGACCCCCAGGTCCTTTTCCATCCTAGATTCCCCCAGAGGTTCTTCCTCCAGTGTATAGATTGCATTCATATTTTTGCCACCCAAATCCATTATTTTACATTTTTCTACATTAAACCTCCTTTTCCATGTAGTTGCCGACCCCATTAATTTGTTCAGATCTTTTGGATCTTCCACATCCTGCGGAGAAGTTATTTCCCTGCTTAGCTTAGTATCATCCGCAAATACAGAGATTGAGCTGCTTACCCCATCCTCCAGATAATTTATGAACAAATTAAACAGGATTGGTCCCAGGACAGAACCCTGGTCTAGTCTCCGCCCCTTCCTGTAGTTCCTGCAGTAGTAGCATAGGCGTGCGCAGGGGGGGGGGGGGGCAGGTGTGCCTGGGCACACCCTAATCACTGTGCAGCACCGATTCCCCCTACTGCCTGGGCTTCCCCCCCGTGTTGGCTCCCCCTGCCCGGCAGTGCTTCTGGCTTCCCTCCTCTCCCCTGGCTGCTGCGGGGATGTTTTTAAGATGGAAAGCGGGGGAAGGGGCTAGCAAATATAAAATTTACCGGCCCCTTCCTTTTCTAAATGGACACAGTGAACACACTTGCTCACTGTGTCCATTCATAACTGAAGCATAGTAAACTTAGGATAGTAAACATAGTTTACTATGCTTCAGTTGGTGAATGAACGGGAAGCCACTCAGCACAGAGCACTTCCCATTCATTCACTACCCCATGCAGCTGAGGCTGTAGAGAAAGGATTATGTGTTTGAGCTTTGGGGTGCACACCCTAATGTAATGGGCTGGGCACACCTATGAGTAGTAGTATCAGGGCCCCTCCCACAGCTCTGCTCTCTGCACAGGCAATAAATAAACAATGAATAATTGCTAAAGCTTCTTCTTTTTTTTTTTTGTATCCTTATACAGTATCTTTTTCAGTGACATTGATCTCTTCCAGTACCATTCAGCCACTTCCTGTCTACAGACACTCCAACATCAGCTGCAAATCCTTTCCATGGAGGCGATTCCTAATGGTAATAACAATGGATGGTGCTGCTCAATGTGTTTGAATGTGACAGGGTGACAACGCAGGAACGCAATTGGGATATAGAGGCAGGGAGTTCTCAAAACAGGAAGTTCACTTCTTGGCTGTATTTCCAGGGACTAATCTACTAAGTAAGTACACCCCTCACATTTTTGTAAATATTTTCTTGTATCTTTTCATGTGACAACACTGAAGAAATGACACTTTGCTACAATGTAAAGTAGTGAGTGTGCAGCTTGTATAATTGTGAAGCTCTGGTGAACTCCATGCCCAAGAGGGTTAAAGGGTTTTGTGAGGGGGTTAACTCGGTAGCGGGTGTGTGTGACCCCCTGGTTGGGCTCCCCACACAAAAACAGGGCCAGCAGACGGAGGTTGTGGTTTTCAAAATCAAAAGGTGCGGTTTATTTCTCTATGTACAGTGACAAAAACACAGCAAAGCCAAAAAGAAACATAAACAAAATAAATCCTGGTCAGTTTGACCTCTGACTAAACATGCAGGTTTCCTAAACTAACAACTGGGATCAGCCTGGTGCTGTCCTAGTCCCTAAGTCCCTGGTTTAGTAAAAGTCCAAACAAATAGCCACACAGGCTTTGCCTCATCGCACAGGGGTTCACTCTCCCTAGACAGTCCACACAGGTCTGGTTCCAGGCATGAGCTAACACCTAATGAATCTGGGAGTTCTTATAGAGGCCTAAATGAGCTGACAAGCTTCAGCTGGTCTCATCAACTCCCTGCCTCACGACGCCCAGCACTCTCCCTAGAGGTATGAGTCATTCATGAGCCCACTAGCCTCAGCTGGGCTTCATCAACTCCCTAGTTGTATAAGTCGGCATAAAGCCTGAATCTGGGAGAAATATATCTACCCCCCTGGATGCAACCAGGTGACTTTACCTTCCTGCTGTCACATACCCCCCCCTCTTGTTTTAACCTTGGGGTTGGAACACCAGCAATCAGGCATTCATGTACTCGAGACAAAGCATCCACATTCCCCATTTGAACGCCAGGGCGATGCTTTACTGTGAAGTTGAATTCCTGTAGGGCCAGGAACCACCTATTCACTCTTCTATTTGTCTCCTTGTTTTGAGCCATCCACTTTAACGGAGCGTGATCCGTAACCATGTCAAAGTGCCTACCTAGCAGATAGTACCGAAGGGAATCTAGAGCCCACTTCACCGCTAAACACTCCTTTTCAACCGTGGCGTAATTTACCTCATGGGACTTCAACTTCCTGCTGAGGTAAATGACTGGGTGCTCTTCCCCGTTCCAGACCTGGGACAATACTGCTCCTAACCCCACATCTGACGCATCACTTTGTACGACAAAGTCTTTAGAGAAGTCGGGTGAGTACAACACTGGCTGGCTACATAAGGCTTGTTTCAAGAATTGGAATGCTGCCTCCGCCTCGGGGGTCCATTTAATCATGACCGACCCTTTCCCTTTCGTCAGGTTGGTTAGGGGCACAGCCTTAGAAGCAAAGTGGGGAATGAAGCGCCGATAATAACCCGCGATTCCCAGAAAGGCTCGTACCTGCTTCTTGCTGTTGGGACGTGGCCAACTCTGGATGGCCTCGACTTTGTTGAGTTGGGGTTTTATTACTCCCCTGCCAATGGTGTACCCAAGATATTTGGCCTCCTCCTGCCCAATGGTACACTTCTTGGGGTTAGCCGTAAACCCCGCTTCCCGGATAGAGTCTAGGACTGCTTGCACTTTTGGCAGATGTGAGGCCCAATCTGTGCTATGGACAATTACGTCATCCAGGTAAGCCGCAGCATACTTCCGATGGGGCCTCAGTATCTGGTCCATTTTCCGCTGGAATGTGGCCGGCGCATTCTGTAACCCGAACGGCATTCTCTTATATTGGAACGCCCCGTCTGGGGTTACAAATGCGGTTTTCTCTTTGGCCGACTTGGCCAGGGGAATTTGCCAATACCCTTTTGTGAGGTCAAGAGTCGTCATGTATCGGGCTGTTCCCAGCCGGTCGATCAACTCATCTATACGTGGCATGGGGTAGGTGTCAAATTTTGTAACTTTGTTCAACTGACGAAAATCGTTACAAAATCGCCAGCTCCCATCCGGTTTAGGCACCAACACAATGGGACTAGACCAATCACTTTGGGACTCCTCTATCACCCCTAAGTTCAGCATTTTCTGTACTTCCTCCCGTATTGCCTCCCGTCGGGCCTCTGGGATCCGATAGGGTTTTAACTTCACCCTTTCACCGGGCGGGGTAATAATATCATGCTCTACCCCAGATGTTTGTCCCGGCAGCTCAGAGAACACCTCCTTGTTTTGCGAAGCACAAACTCCTTAACCTCCTGTTGTTGGGGTTGTGACAAGGTGGCTGCTATTCCAACCTCCGGAATCACGCAACCAGTTTGAGCTGGTGACCAAGTTTCTGCGACTAGGGACTCTCTATCCCTCCAGGCTTTCAACAGATTAACGTGATATATCTGTTCGGGCTTTCGCCTTCCTGGTTGTCTGACCTTGTAATTCACTTCGCTCACTTTTTCCATTATCTCGTAGGGGCCTTGCCATTTGGCAAGGAATTTACTTTCAACCGTAGGGACAAGTACCAATATCCTATCCCCCGGGGAAAAGGTACGGGTCTTTGCTCCACGGTTGTACACTCTCTGCTGTGCCAACTGCCCTTGGGCCAAATGTTCCTTCACGATGGGCATTACCTGTGCAATTCGATCTTGCATCAGGGCGACATGCTCAATCACACTCCTGTGGGGAGAACTCTCACTTTCCCAAGTTTCCTTGGCAATATCCAACAGCCCTCTTGGGTGTCTCCCATACAGTAACTCAAAGGGGGAGAATCCCGTAGAGGATTGGGGCACCTCCCTAATAGCAAACATCAAATAAGGAAGTAGACAGTCCCAATCCTTTCCATCTCTATCCACCACTTTCTTCAACATTTGTTTTAGGGTTTTGTTGAATCTTTCAACCAGCCCATCGGTTTGGGGGTGATACACAGATGTACGCAATTGCGTCACTTTGAGCAATTTACACAGCTCTTTCATAACCCGGGACATAAAGGGTGTACCTTGGTCCGTAAGCAGTTCTTTACAAATACCCACCCGGCTAAAAACAAGAGATAGCTCTTTGGCTATGGTTTTGGCCGAGGTATTTCTGAGAGGGATCGCTTCTGGATAACGGGTGGGATAGTCCATTATAACCAAAATGTACTGGTGCCCCCTAGCGGACTTGATTATAGGACCTACCAAATCCATTGCGATTCTCTCAAACGGGACCTCAATGATGGGTAGAGGGACCAGCGGGCTACGGAAATGTGGCATCGGGGCCGACCTCTGACACACAGGGCAGGAGGAACAATAATTTTCTATGTCCTTCATCACCCCAGGCCAATAGAATCTCTGTAATACCCTCTCTCGGGTTTTCTCTGTCCCCAGATGACCTCCAAGAATGTGCCCATGGGCCAACTCCAACACCAACTTCCTGTAAGGTTTGGGCACCACAAGCTGCTCAACGGTTTCTTCTGCCCTTTTTGCCACCCGATACAGTAGGTCCTTCTCTACGCTGAAGTATGGGTAAGTGCAGGTATTATCTGGGTTCACTAACTCGCCATCTATTTCCACTACGTTTTCCCGTGCCTTTATTAGGGCGGGGTCTTTTAACTGTTCTGTGGCAAAATTTTCCCTGTGAACCTCCAGATCAGAAAACTCCACAGACGGTAGGTTTTCGTCTGAGGAGGTGGGCTCCTCTCCAGTTTCTTGAGTCTCCCCTGCCAATACTGACAAGGGAAATTCTGGAGAGTCCTCACCACTCTCAGAGGAGTTCTGGCTATCACATTCCTGGTACATAGGGGCACCAGTGGGGGGCTCAGGATCATCCCACAGTTCCCAGAACTTCGGAAAATCCCTTCCCACAATGGCATCATGCGGTAATTGAGATACTAACCCCACTGGATGAGAGAGGGTACCTTTGGGGGTCTCGAAACACACTGTAGTCACTGGATACTCTCGGGTGTCCCCATGCACACAAATAACAGCTACCTTGCTATTCCCAGAGACCTCTGTTTTAACTAATTCAGCCTTTATCAGGGTCACAAGGCTACCTGAATCCAGTAATACCACAACATTTCTACCATTAATACACATTTTGCATAAATGTTTCTCAGTTCCCCGAATGGCAGTGCATGCGACTGTCGCACACAGCGACTGACGTCTGTCCATCAGAAAGTCACATTGCATGGGTTCCTCCACAACCGGGCAATTTGCTGCAATATGTCCCGCTTGCCGGCAGCGGTAGCAAACAATCCATTTGGCTGCCTCTTGAGCCCCTGACTTCCCAGGCTGTTCTCGCCAAACTTTGGGTAGAGCTCCCACCCTCTCACTCTCTCCACCCTCACCCCTTGGAATCCTCTTATCCGCCCCTGGGGATGGTCTGGTCTTAGGGTGGAAAGTCCGAGAGTCTCTGGAAGAGGCCGTCAGGTTCTCTGTAGCCAAGTATTTCTCTACACGATCCACAAGACCACCGGCCGTCTCTGGGTCTCCATGGCTTACCCACTTTTGGATGGCAGTAGGAAGAGCTCTCAAAAACCGATCCATTACAACACGTTCCACAATCTCTGGTGCGGACAAAGTCTCTGGCTGTAGCCACTTCCTGCTCAGGTGAATGAGATCATACATTTGAGACCTGGGGGGTTTTCCAAGCTGGAAAGTCCAGTTATGCACACGCTGAGCCCGGACAGCCAGGGTGACACCCAGCCTTGCCAATATTTCAGCTTTTAGCATCACATAGTCTTTTGCTTGGTCAGGCTCTAGGTCATAGTAAGCCTTCTGCGATTCACCAGTTAACAGAGGAGCCACCAGTCCAGCCCACTGCTCCTCAGGCCACTTTTCTCTTTCAGCAGTCCTTTCAAATGTGGTCAAAAATACCTCTGGATCATCCTCTCCAGTCATTTTTGTCAATAAACGACTCACCCCAAAGGACGCGGTATTAGTGGGACGGCTTTCCTCACTGGTCTGCGGACGTTGCTGCATTACTGCTTCCATTTGTTGTAGTCTCTGCTCTTGCTTCTGTAACAGGTCTATGAAGCGGGCCTCAGATTGCTGCTGGGCTTGTTGATGAGCTTGCTGCTGGGCTGCAAGGCTCCTTTGCAAACCTGCATTTGTCTGCTGTTGATTGGCATTTGCTAGAGCCAGCTGTTTCAGTATCTCCTCCATGCTGGCTTAAAAAAAACTGCCACTGGTTCTCCACCAACTGTGAGGGGGTTAACTCGGTAGCGGGTGTGTGTGACCCCCCTGGTTGGGCTCCCCACACAAAAACAGGGCCAGCAGACGGAGGTTGTGGTTTTCAAAATCAAAAGGTGCGGTTTATTTCTCTATGTACAGTGACAAAAACACAGCAAAGCCAAAAAGAAACATAAACAAAATAAATCCTGGTCAGTTTGACCTCTGACTAAACATGCAGGTTTCCTAAACTAACAACTGGGATCAGCCTGGTGCTGTCCTAGTCCCTAAGTCCCTGGTTTAGTAAAAGTCCAAACAAATAGCCACACAGGCTTTGCCTCACCGCACAGGGGTTCACTCTCCCTAGACAGTCCACACAGGTCTGGTTCCAGGCATGAGCTAACACCTAATGAATCTGGGAGTTCTTATAGAGGCCTAAATGAGCTGACAAGCTTCAGCTGGTCTCATCAACTCCCTGCCTCACGACCAGGGATGAGCCGAACACCCCCCTGTTCGGTTCGCACCAGAACCTGCGAACAGACAAAATGTTCGTGTAAACTTTAGAACCCTATTAAATACAATGGACTCGAACGTTCGAAATCTAAAGTGTTAATTATAAAGGCTAATATGCAAGTTATTGTCCTAAAAAGTGTTTGGGGACCTGGGTCCTGCCCCAGGGGACATGTATCAATGCAAAAAGAAGTTTTAAAAACGGCCGTTTTTTCGGGAGCAGTGATTTTAATAATGCTTAAAATGAAAAAATAAAAGTGAAATATTCCTTTAAATTTCGTACCTGGGGGGTGTGTATGATATGCATGTGAAGTGGCGCATGTTTCCCGTGCTTAGAACTGTCCCTGCAAAAAATGTCATTTTTGAAAGAAAAAAAATGCATTTAAAACTGACTCGCGGCTATTAATGAATTGTCGGCTCCCGGCAATACATACAAAAGTCATTGAGAAAAAAAAAAAAAAAAAGCGTGGGGGTTCCCCAGAATTCAATTACCAGGCCCTTCAGATCTGGCATGGATTTTAAGGGGAACTCCACCCCAAGTTTAAAAAAAAAATGGCGTGGAGTCCCCCTAAAAATCCATACCAGACCCCTTATCCGAGCACGCAACCTGGCCGGCCGCAGGGGAAAAGGGGGGGACGAGAGAGCGGCCCCCCCTCCCTCCTGAACCGTACCAAGCCACATGCCCTCAACATGGGGAGGATGTCCCCATGTTGATGGGGACAAGGGCCTCATCCCCACAACCCTTGCCCGGTGGTTGTGGGGGTCTGCGGGCGGGGGGCTTATCGGAATCTGGAAGACCCCTTTAACAAAGAGGACCCCCAGATCCCGGCCCCCCCCCATGTGAATTGGTAAGTGGTACATTGTACCCCTACCATTTCACGAAGAAAGCGTAAAAAAAATGTTTAAAAAAACACACAAACACCTTGAAAAAGTCCTTTATTTAAAAAAAAAAAAAAAAACATTCCAGCGGTGAAATCCAGTGTCCCGCGGCGATCCCGATGTCCAGCGCTGTCCGTCATTGGTTGTGCCTGAGCGGACCTGATGGGGAACTCCCTCTCAGTATTTTAAATGTATAGACCCGCCCCTTCTAAAGTTCCCCATCAGGTCCGCTCAGCGGACGAGATGCGGAACATGAGAAGGGGCGGGTCTATACATGTATTACCAAAGTGAGAGCAGTTCCCCATCAGGTCCGCCCCCTCGGTATGTCAGACCCGCCTACGTCATTGGCTTGAGCGGGGAACTTCCTTCACTATTTACATAGTGAAGGAAGTTCCCCGCTCAAGCCAATGACGTAGGCGGGTCTGACATACCGAGGAGGCGGACCTGATGGGGAACTGCTCTCACTTTGGTAATACATGTATAGACCCGCCCCTTCTCATGTTCCGCATCTGGTCCGCTGAGCGGACCTGATGGGGAACTTTAGAAGGGGCGGGTCTATACATTTAAAATACTGAGAGGGAGTTCCCCATCAGGTCCGCTCAGGCACAACCAATGACGGACAGCGCTGGACATCGGGATTGCCGCGGGACACTGGATTTCACCGCTGGAATGTTTTTTTTTTTTTTTTTTTAAATAAAGGACTTTTTCAAGGTGTTTGTGTGTTTTTTTAAACATTTTTTTACGCTTTCTTCGTGAAATGGTAGGGGTACAATGTACCACTTACCAATTCACATAGGGGGGGTCCGGGATCTGGGGGTCCTCTTTGTTAAAGGGGTCTTCCAGATTCCGATAAGCCCCCCGCCCGCAGACCCCCACAACCACCGGGCAAGGGTTGTGGGGATGAGGCCCTTGTCCCCATCAACATGGGGACATCCTCCCCATGTTGAGGGCATGTGGCTTGGTACGGTTCAGGAGGGAGGGGGGGCCGCTCTCTCGTCCCCCCCTTTTCCCCTGCGGCCGGCCAGGTTGCATGCTCGGATAAGGGGTCTGGTATGGATTTTTAGGGGGACTCCACGCCATTTTTTTTTTAATTTGGGGTGGAGTTCCCCTTAAAATCCATGCCAGATCTGAAGGGCCTGGAATGGATATTTGGGGGAACCCCACGTCAATTTTTTTTTATTTGCGGCGGGGTTCCCCTTAATATCCATTCCAGACCTGAAGGGCCTGGTAATTGAATTCTGGGGAACCCCCACGCTTTTTTTTTTTTTTTTATCAATGACTTTTGTATGTATTGCCGGGAGCCGACAATTCATTAATAGCCGCGAGTCAGTTTTAAATGCATTTTTTTCTTTCAAAAATGACACTTTTTGCAGGGACAGTTCTAAGCACGGGAAACATGCGCCACTTTACATGCATATCATACACACCCCCCAGGTACGAAATTTAAAGGAATATTTCACTTTTATTTTTTCATTTTAAGCATTATTAAAATCACTGCTCCCGAAAAAACGGCCGTTTTTAAAACTTCTTTTTGCATTGATACATGTCCCCTGGGGCAGGACCCGGGTCCCCAAACACTTTTTAGGACAATAACTTGCATATAAGCCTTTATAATTAGCACTTTAGATTTCTCCCATAGATTTTTCGAATTTGCCGCGAACACCCCAATTTGTTCGCTGTTCGGCGAACGGGCGAACAGGCAATGTTCGAGTCGAACATGAGTTCGACTCGAACTCGAAGCTCATCCCTACTCACGACGCCCAGCACTCTCCCTAGAGGTATGAGTCATTCATGAGCCCACTAGCCTCAGCTGGGCTTCATCAACTCCCTAGTTGTATAAGTCGGCATAAAGCCTGAATCTGGGAGAAATATATCTACCCCCCTGGATGCAACCAGGTGACTTTACCTTCCTGCTGTCACAGTTTGTAAAGATTATTTTTTTTTTTTAAATAACAAACATGTTATACTTACTTCCACTGTGCAGCTCGTTTTGCACAGAGTGGCCCCGATCTACGTCTTCTGGGGTCCCTCGGCGGCTGTCTCGGCTCCTCCTTGCAATCACTCACCACCTTAATGTGAGGTCGCATGGTGGTGAGTCCTTGCGGGTGCGCTCCAGTGATACAGCCAGAGGCTATTGCCGCTCACTGTGTCACTTGGCCCCGCCCCCCCGGCGCGCCGTGTCATTGGATGTGATTGACAGCAGCCCCAGCCAATGGCTGCGCTGCTTTCAATCCATCCACTGTAGCCAATCAACGGGCAGGCTGAACGGCGAGGAGGATGTTGAGGACTTTCGAGGGCTCAGGTAAGTAAAACGGGGGGCTGGGGGGTTCGGTAACAGTCAGATGTTTTTTCACCTTAATGCATAGGATGCATTAAGGTGAAAAAACTTTTTCCTTTACAACCCCTTTAAAGCAGTGCTGGAAAATAATGGTGGCCACACAAAATATTGACACTTTGGGCCCAATTTGGACATTTTCACTAATGCCCCGTACACACGATCGGACCTTTGTCCGACCAAACTCACAAGGGAATTCCGACGGAATTCCATCGGAGAAAAATAGAACATGTTCTATATTTAAACTCTGATGGAATTCATTGGAATTTCTCCGATGGGGCACACACACAGTAGGAATTTCCGATGAAAAAAATCCGTCTGACTTTTTCCATCGGAAATTCCTATTGTGTGTACAAGGCATTAGGGGTGTACTCACTTCTGTTGCCAGCGGTTTAGACATTAATGGCTGTGTGTTGAGTTATTTTGAGGGGACAGCGAATTTACACTGTTATACAAGCTGTACACTCACTACTTTACATTGTAGCAAAGTGTCATTTCTTCAGTGTTGTCACATGAAAAGATAGAATAAAATTATATATGTAGCGGGGTCCTAAATTTAGGGGAAGTGTTTGAGTGGTCGTTATGCTCAAACACCCCAATTGTCAGGATTCTATCAATCATTTTGTCCGCAGGGAGAGTATCGGTGTGTAGTTCCCTGTGGCCTACAGGTGGTGCTGCCATAGTAGGCCGGGGTTAAACCGCTGATACAGTGCTGTGCCTAGTGTGTCCCCTCTCAGCAGCCGTACCGTGGGTGTTGTGGGCCTGCTGTGAACGCTGGGAGAGGATATAAAAGGGGCAGACGCTGCCTGTTGGGGTGTTGTCCGTTCTGTCGTGGTCGGGGGTCTTACCCCAGGAGTGTGTTCCTGTCCGCCCTGGGCACCTTTGGCCCAGGGGCGGAGGTCGTGAATCAGTCCCAGGCACCTTTAGCCCCGGGACTGCAGCAAAGACATTGGGCCCAGCACCTTCGGCTGGGGCCCATCAAGGATCGAGGAATCCCAGGGTGCCGCCTTGCGAGGGGACCCGTATCTTGGACGAGGACGCCCAGGGGAGGAACTGTTCCGAGGGACCGGTGAGAAGTCACGGTGAAGGAAGGGTCCCGGTAACTCTCTGGAGGGATGTCTTCTCCTTACATAGAGGCCAAGTTTTGAAGCACCAAGTTCACCAGGTCTGTGGCAGAGACCAAGTTCACCAGGTCTGTGGCAGAGACCAAGTTCACCAGGTCTGTGGCAGAGACCAAGTTCACCAGGTCTGTGGCAGAGACCAAGTTCACCAGGTCTGTGGCAGAGACCAAGTTCACCAGGTCTGTGGCAGAGACCAAGTTCAACCAGTCTGTGGCAGAGACCAAGTTCAACCAGTCTGTGGCAGAGACTGTGCGGTTAAGTTAGAGTACCATTTGGCTGCTAGTCCCTTCCTAGGGAGACTATCCATCTGGGCTGAGTCTGCTTGAGAAGCCGAGCAGTGAAGTGATTGTGTTTGTGCCTGGACCTCTCCCACACCTTTTGCTGTCCTGTCTTTTACTCCAACCTTTTCCTATCAGAGACTGTTATTTTGCAAAGAGAAAATAAACTCTGTGTTGGAGTTGCAGCTGGTGTGGACATTCAGGTTACTGGGGAGAACAAGGACTTATCTCTATCTATTGTAGAGGTGAGAATCATTCTCTGGAGGATTCCTGTTTCTGGCCGTGGAGACCCGCTAACAACACCGCTCAACCTCTTTACACAGGAGGGTACGGGCTTGTGGCGTGGTGTGCCCTCTCTACCTGCGAGGAGCCAAAGGCAGGTAAAGGGGGTGGAGGTCGCTACATATATATATATATATATATATATAGCTTTTTATATTATTTTTAAACTAATAATTAAGTTGTGTCTCACATACAAATAGATATCTTATTATCCTACATATCAGGATCAGTTGCAAATAAATATCTAAAGCATGATGTTTTTCTTTTATTTTTTTTCAAATAAGGATCTTAGCATCATTGGGATGCAGCTACATAGAGATAATTGACTACTGGCTGGTGCCGGGTTATACGGTGGAGAGGTGCCCTTTCCT
Organism: Rana muscosa; assembly: GCA_029206835.1. Taxonomy (NCBI): domain Eukaryota; kingdom Metazoa; phylum Chordata; class Amphibia; order Anura; family Ranidae; genus Rana; species Rana muscosa. Next base: position 387,515,666 of record CM055125.1, on the reverse strand, counting down.
GACAAATGCGGACATCTGACTCATCTCCCTCTTCCAAAGACAATGATTAGGTTTTTAAAAGTTCAGCATCTTTTTCCATTTCTGCTTCAATGACATCTGCAAATGCTAAAATCTCCACTATGCTTGATTTGAGATAGATTGCATCTGCTCCAAAAACCAGCAGAAAGTAACCTTGTGTGATTTCTCCCAGCCGGACGCCGCGGTTAAAGCTCTAAATTAAAAACAAGACGGACGCGGGGGAGATGTTTACTAAGTGGGGATACGCTGTGGGGTTTGATTTACTAAAGGCAAATAGGCTGTTAGCTTTGCAGGGGAAGTTGCACTTTGCAAGGGAACTTGCCCAAGAGGTTAGTCAATGAGGTGAAGTAGTGATGGCTTCCATTATCCAATTATATGCAAGAAAAAAATGCAGTTTTTATTTTATTTTTCTTGCACGTGATTGGGTATTCTTCCCAAATTTTATATTAATCAATACCCTAAGCCAGGACTAGGAAAAAAAAAAAACATTCTAACAGAGAGGTGCTACCAACGATGCCAACCGTTGTATGTTTATTAGTCCACGGGATGGAAATATGGCCTTGGAGGAGGGAGGTGAACATTATATGCAAGCAAAAATGCAGTTTTCTTTTATTTTTCTTGCACATAATTGGGTATTCTTCCCAAAGTTATATATTATCAATACCCTAAGCCAGGACTAGGAAAAATAAGACATTGTAACAGAGAGGTGCTACCAAAGATGCCAACCATTGTATGTTTATTAGTCCATGGGATGAAAATATTGCCTTGGGTGGGGAGGTGAACATAAACCATATGGGAAATTGCATATTTCCTATTCCTTATTAAGGTTGGCCTCACAAATATCTAATAAAGCCTCTAATATCCTGGTTGAGGAGGCCATATAAGGACATAAGCATAACTTTACCTTATACCAAAAGATTGTTATTGCTAACTGAACAAGTCCTTGAGGGGTCATATTGCAAAGGAAGTTGGCTTGGGGGTTTTTGATCCTTTATACACAAGTCTAAATACCACTGCCCAAACTGGAATAAGTTGGTCTCATACCAGAGCTTGCAACCAGGCAAGCATCTGATCAGATCCTCTGGTCATGTTGCATAACAGCAACTCCGTGGTGGAAACAGCATCTTTAGATAAGTATTCTTGTTATATCTTCTAATATTATCTGTAGCTGTCATTACTTTTAATAAATGTTATACTTTAAAGGGCTCTTTCACACGGGCGGATCCCGTCATGATCCGCCCCGTGAATATCCGCTTGCTCAGCGGAGATCGCTCCATTGATCCCTGCTGAGCCGGTGGATGACTTGTCCGTCTCTGCACATTGTGCAGAAACGGACCGGTCGGATCGCCGCTTTCTCCTATGGGGGGATCGGATGAAAACGAACCGTCTGTCCGTTTTCATCCGATCCGATCCGCAGACGGATGGAAAAGTACGATTTTCCTCCGTCATGCTAAACGGACCATAGCGGAGACTGATGTCATCGGATGTCAGCGGATGTTCATCCGCTGTCATCCGCTATCCCATAGGGATACATGTATGTCCGTTTTTCATCCAAAAACGGATGGATGAAAAACAGACATATGGAACGTCCGTGTGAAAGGGGCCCAAGTATTTGTGTGATCTCTCTTTGCACATATTAGGCACAACCCCAAAAACGTGACAAAACCACTCACCAAAAAAAAAAGAAAGCAGCCAGGACAAGGTTGAAGATACAAAACTTACCACAAATAACAATTCATAATGTGCAGCGCTATAAAAATGCGTGAAATATAACAATCTGTAAACCAAGGATTTAAATATGATTTTCACATAAAAAATGCTGATATTCCAAATATAGTTGCACATTCAAACAAAATAAAAGTCCATGAATTCAAGTGCTCGTGTGCTCAAAAAAGTCCATAAAATTGCAGGAAGTGATTCCAATCTCCAGAACAGCCCCAGGGTTTCCAGTAGGGACTTTGAATGCTAACCAGACCACAATGGTGCTCATACTACTGAGTGGCCAAAAGTGTTTGAGGATTAAATTCCAAACATGCCCACGGTAGACGGTATATTCCAAACTCTTTAATCCCGCTTCCCTCACACAGCAATGAGATATATAAAGAAATCAAAGCTCATAGTGAGGTATATCAATAAAAAATGTTATTAAGATAAAAATAGTGTACTCACATTATATTAGTAGCAAATCAATAAAGCTGCAGCACAGCGACATCCGCTATACATTACTTCTGGCCGGCGGCCGCAGTGTGTGATGACGTCACATTAGACACCTCCCTACATGTTTTGTAATACATTTGACCTCGTCCGGGGCGTGAACATAAAGCCACCTCTTCAATGGCAGTTTACTCATCATCCTGGGACATCTCTGGTCTTTACACAAGTGCTGCTTTGTTGGGTGTTAGTTGAATTCCCACGGACTCTTATGAGTCTATCTACTCCAGTACACACCCTACAGGTAGAGACAGATTAGGGCAGAATCGGGCTCACAGCAAGGTATCAGCTTTAGCCCCCATAACTCCCTTCCATTGATACCGTTGACCCTCTCTCCATCCCCCCCCCCCACAGTCCCACGGTACCTGAAGCCGGCAATCACCCGCTAGGAGATATCGGGTCGCCACTTCACCGGTCCGGGGATTTTAAATCCCTGTGGCTTTCTCTCTTTATTTCCCCCAGGACGGGCTAGGCAGGTTCTGATTGGTTGGCGCAGACCATGTGACGGCGCCAACCAATTAGAATGCCTCCTATACGTACCTTTACGAGGTACGTTTAGGAGATTAGGCCGCAGGGGATTTAAAATCTCCGGACCACTGAGGGTCTTTAGGTACAGCGGGACCAGGGGGATGGGTAGAGGGTCCAGTGTAAGTTCTGTAAAGGTGAATTTACACTTTAAGGACAGTAGTTAATATATAGAAGCTGCCTCAGCTGTCTATACCAACCATTCTCAACCAGGGTTCCCTGGAACTCTTGGGTTCCTCCAGAGGCTGCTTGGATTTTCTTAAGCTGTGGTTTATTAACCTCCCATGTGATGTCGTCTGCACGGTTCTGGGGCTAATACCATCTGGAGGAGCCAGTGGTCTGACAACAAAAATCTATTTATCTCTCTGTAAGGAAGTCATCCTAACCGCCAGTGTGAGGGTGGCATTCTTCCCACTGACCCTAGATTAATTTTCTTTTCAGGGGTTCCGCAAGACCTGAAAATTATTTTAAGGGTTCCTCTGGATTGAAAAGGTTATGAAAGGCTGGTCTATACCAATATGAACCCAACAGACACTAACTGCCTACAAATGCATCCTCCCTTGTGCAGTGGCAGGCAGGGGGCCGATTGTCCCCCTTGGTTTATTGAAAAAGATAGAAAGATTGTAGCTGGGCCCCTTCCTCTAAAGACCAGAGATGGCCCAAGTCCAGAAGTAATAAAAATGTTACACTAGAGGTCGAGATGTTGAGAGCCACAGAGAGGAGTGTCATTGAGTTATGTATTTTAATTATATTTTATTGTTCAAAAACATTTACATCATTTGATTTGTGCTGCACTAATTATTGTTATTTAGAAGATGGATGTGTCACCTAAAGACAAAGATGGGTGTATCACCTAAAGGCAAAAGATGGGCGTTTCACCTAAAGCAAAGATGGGTGTATCACCTAAAGACAAAGATGAATGTATCAACCAAAGCAAAGATGTGTGTATCACCTAAAGGCAAAAGATGGGCATATCACCTAAAACCAAAGATGGGTGTATCACTTAAAGACAAATATTGCTGTATCACCTAAAGCAAAGATGGGTGTATCACCTAAAGACGAAGATGGGTGTGTTACCTAAAGACAAAGATGGGTGTATCACCTAAAGCAAAGATGGATGATCACCTAAAGGCAAAGATGGATGTAAAACCTAAAACCAAGATGGATTTATCACCTAAAGACAGAGATGGGTGTATCACCTAAAGTAAAGATGTGTGTATCATCTTAACGCAAAGATGGGTGTATCACCTAAAGACAAAGATGGGTGTATCAACCAAAGCAAAGATGTGTGTATCATCTAAAGCAAAGATGGGTGTATCACCTGAAGACAAAGATGGGTGTATCACCTAAAGACAAAGATAGGCGTACACATAAAGACAAAGATGGGTGTATCACTTAAAGCAAAGATGGATGTATTACCTATAAATAAAGATGGGTGTATCACCTAAAGACAAAGATGGGTGTATCACCTAAATATGAAGAGGGGTATGTCACCTAAAGCAAAGATGGATAATCACCTAAAGGCAAAGATGGATGTATCACCTAAAGACAATGATGGGCGTACACATAAAGACAAAGATGGGTGTATCACTTAAAGCAAAGATGGGTGTATCACTTAAAGCAAAGATGGGTGTATTACCTATAAACAAAGATGGGTGTCTCACTTAAAGCAAAGATGGGTGTATCACTTAAAGCAAAGATGGGTGTATTACCTATAAACAAAAAGGGCGTATCACCTAAAGACAAAGATGGGCGTATCACCTAAAGACAAAGATGGATGATCACCTAAAGGCAAAGATGGACGTAGAACCTAAAGACAAAGTTGGTCGTACACCTAAAGACAAAGGTGGGTGTATCACCTAAAGACAAAGATGAGTGTATTCCCTAAATAAAGCAAAGATGTGTTTATCACTGAAAGATAAAGATGGGTGTATCACCTAAAAACAAAGATGGGTCTACACCTACAGTAAAGCAAAAATGTGTGTATCACCTATAGATAAAGATGGGTGTATCACCTATAGATAAAGATGGGTGTATCACCTAAAGACAAAGATGGGTGTATCACCTAAAGACAAAGATGGGTGTATCACCTAAAGACGAAGAGGGGTATGTCACCTAAAGCAAAGATGGATAATCACCTAAAGGCAAAGATGGATGTATCACCTAAAGACAAAGATGAGTGTATTCCCTAAATAAAGCAAAGATGTGTTTATCACTGAAAGATAAAGATGGGTGTATCACCTAAAAACAAAGATGGGTCTACACCTACAGTAAAGCAAAAATGTGTGTATCACCTATAGATAAAGATGGGTGTATCACCTATAGATAAAGATGGGTGTATCACCTAAAGACAAAGATGGGTGTATCACCTAAAGACAAAGATGGGTGTATCACCTAAAGACGAAGAGGGGTATGTCACCTAAAGCAAAGATGGATAATCACCTAAAGGCAAAGATGGATGTATCACCTAAAGACAATGATGGGCATACACATAAAGACAAAGATGGGTGTATCACCTAAAGACAAAGATGGGTGTATCACCTAAAGAAAAGATGGATGTTTTACCTATAAATAAAGATGAGTGTATCACCTAAAGCAAAGATGTGTGTATCATCTAAAGACAAAGATGGATGTATCACCTAAAGGCAAAGATGGATGTAGAACCTAAAGACAAAGTTGGGCGTACACCTAAAGACAAAGCTGGGCGTACACCTAAAGACAAAGATGGGCACACACCTAAAGACAAAGATGGGCGTACACCTAAAGACAAAGATGGGCGTACACCTAAAGACAAAGATGGGCGTACACCTAAAGACAAAGATGGGCACACAACTAAAGACAAGGATGTCCGTAAACTTAAAGACAAAGATGGATGCATCGCCTAAAGACAAAGATTGGTGTATTACCTAAAGATGAAGATCATGGCCTCTCATCCCAGCCCACAATTCTCTACTTGGTGATTAGAGAATGGGTCCAATTCTCTGTTATCTGCTTAAGGCCCACCTAAAGACTAAGATGGGTGAATCACCTACAGACAAAGATGGGTATATCATCTAAAGACAAAGATGGGAGTATCATCTAAAGACAAAGATGGGAGTATCATCTAAAGACAAAGATGGGTGTATGACATTAAGAAGAAGATCACGGCCTCCCACCCCAGCCCATATTGCTTTACTTGGTGATTAAAGGATTAATCCAATTCTCTGTTTTCCAGCTAATGGCCTAAAAACTAAGATGGGTAAATCACCTAAAGACGAAGATGGGTGTGTTACCTAAAGACAAAGATGGGTGTATCACCTAAAGCAAAGATGGATGATCACCTAAAGGCAAAGATGGATGTAAAACCTAAAACCAAGATGGATTTATCACCTAAAGACAGAGATGGGTGTATCACCTAAAGTAAAGATGTGTGTATCATCTTAACGCAAAGATGGGTGTATCACCTAAAGACAAAGATGGGTGTATCAACCAAAGCAAAGATGTGTGTATCATCTAAAGCAAAGATGGGTGTATCACCTGAAGACAAAGATGGGTGTATCACCTAAAGACAAAGATAGGCGTACACATAAAGACAAAGATGGGTGTATCACTTAAAGCAAAGATGGATGTATTACCTATAAATAAAGATGGGTGTATCACCTAAAGACAAAGATGGGTGTATCACCTAAATATGAAGAGGGGTATGTCACCTAAAGCAAAGATGGATAATCACCTAAAGGCAAAGATGGATGTATCACCTAAAGACAATAATGGGCGTACACATAAAGACAAAGATGGGTGTATCACTTAAAGCAAAGATGGGTGTATCACTTAAAGCAAAGATGGGTGTATTACCTATAAACAAAGATGGGTGTCTCACTTAAAGCAAAGATGGGTGTATCACTTAAAGCAAAGATGGGTGTATTACCTATAAACAAAGATGGGCGTATCACCTAAAGACAAAGATGGGCGTATCACCTAAAGACAAAGATGGATGATCACCTAAAGGCAAAGATGGACGTAGAACCTAAAGACAAAGTTGGTCGTACACCTAAAGACAAAGGTGGGTGTATCACCTAAAGACAAAGATGGGTGTATCACCTAAAGACAAAGATGGGTGTATCACCTAAAGCAAAGATGGATGTTTTACCTATAAATAAAGATGGGTGTATCACCTAAAGCAAAGATGTGTGTATCATCTAAAGACAAAGATGGATGTATCACCTAAAGGCAAAGATGGATGTAGAACCTAAAGACAAAGCTGGGCGTACACCTAAAGACAAAGATGGGCACACACCTAAAGACAAAGATGGGCGTACACCTAAAGACAAAGATGGGCGTACACCTAAAGACAAAGATGGGCGTACACCTAAAGACAAAGATGGGCGTACACCTAAAGACAAAGATGGGCACACAACTAAAGACAAGGATGTCCGTAAACTTAAAGACAAAGATGGATGCATCGCCTAAAGACAAAGATTGGTGTATTACCTAAAGATGAAGATCATGGCCTCTCATCCCAGCCCACAATTCTCTACTTGGTGATTAGAGAATGGGTCCAATTCTCTGTTATCTGCTTAAGGCCCACCTAAAGACTAAGATGGGTGAATCACCTACAGACAAAGATGGGTATATCATCTAAAGACAAAGATGGGAGTATCATCTAAAGACAAAGATGGGAGTATCATCTAAAGACAAAGATGGGTGTATGACATTAAGAAGAAGATCACGGCCTCCCACCCCAGCCCATATTGCTTTACTTGGTGATTAAAGGATTAATCCAATTCTCTGTTTTCCAGCTAATGGCCTAAAAACTAAGATGGGTAAATCACCTAAGGACAAAGATGGGTGTATCACCTAAATAAAGCAAAGATGTGTTCATCACTGAAAGATAAAGATGGGTGTATCACCTATAAACAAAGATGGGTGTATTACCTATAAACAAAGATGGGTGTATCACCTATAAACAAAGATGGGTGTCTCACCTAAAGACAAAGATGGGCGTATCACCTAAAGACAAAGATGGATGATAACCTAAAGGCAAAGATGGACGTAAAACCTAAAGACAAAGTTGGGCGTACACCAAAAGACAAAGGTGGGTGTGTCACCTAAAGACAAAGATGGGTGTATTACCTAAAAGTAAAGATGAGTGTATCAACTAAAGACCAAGATGGGCGTACACCTAAAGATAAAGATGGATGCATCGCCTAAAGACAAAGATTGGTGTATTACCTAAAGATGAAGATCATGGCCTCTCACCCCAGCCCACATTCCTCTACTTGGTCATTAGAGAATGGGTCCAATTCTCTGTTATCTGCTTAAGGCCCACCTAAAGACTAGGATGGGTGAATCACCTACAGGCAAAGATGGGTATATCATCTAAAGACAAAGATGGGAGTATCATCTAAAGACAAAGATGGGTGTATGACCTTAAGAAAAAGATCACGGCCTCCCACCTCAGCCCACATTGCTTTACTTGGTGATTAGAGGATTAATCCAATTCTCTGTTTTCCAGCTAATGGCCCACCTAAAAACTATGATGGGTAAATCACCTAAAGACAAAGATGGATGTACACCTAAAGGCAAAGATGGATGTACACCTAAAGGCAAAGATGGATGTGCACCTAAAGGCAAAGATGGGTGTATCACCTAAATAAAGCAAAGATGTGTGTATCACCTATAGATAAAGATGGGTGTATCACCTATAGATAAAGATGGGTGTATCACCTAAAGACAAAGATGGGTGTATCACCTAAATATAAAGATGGGTGTATCACCTAAAGACGAAGAGGGGTATGTCACCTAAAGCAAAGATGGATAATCACCTAAAGGCAAAGATGGATGTATCACCTAAAGACAATGATGGGCGTACACATAGAGACAAATATGGGAGTATCACCTAAAGACGAAAATGGGTGTATCACCTAAAGGTAAAGGTGGGTGTATCACCTTAAGACAAAGATGGATGTTTTACCTATAAATAAAGATGGGTGAATCACCTAAAGCAAAGATGTGTGTATCACCTAAAGACAACGATGGGTGTATCACCTAAAGACAAAGATGGATGATCACCTAAAGACAAAGATGGATGATCACCTAAAGGCAAAGATGGATGTAGAACCTAAAGACAAAGTTGGGCGTACACCTAAAGACAAAGGTGGGTGTATCAACTAAAGGCAAAGATGGGCACACACCTAAAGACAAAGATGGGCGTACACCTAAAGACAAAGATGGATGCATCGCCTAAAGACAAAGATTGGTGTATTACCTAAAGATGAAGATCATGGCCTCTCATCCCAGCCCACAATTCTCTACTTGGTGATTAGAGAATGGGTCCAATTCTCTGTTATCTGCTTAAGGCCCACCTAAAGACTAAGATGGGTGAATCACCTACAGACAAAGTTGGGTATATCATCTAAAGACAAAGATGGGAGTATCATCTAAAGACAAAGATGGGTGTATGACATTAAGAAGAAGATCATGGCTTCCCACCCCAGCCCATATTGCTTTACCTGGTGATTAAAGGATTAATCCAATTCTCTGTTTTCCAGCTAATGGCCTAAAAACTAAGATGGGTAAATCGCCTAAAGACAAAGATGGGTGTATCACCTAAATAAAGCAAAGATGTGTTTATCACTGAAAGATAAAGATGGGTGTATCACCTAAAAACAAAGATGGGCCTACACCTACAGTAAAGCAAAGATGGGTGTATCACCTAAAGCAAAGATGGGTGTATCACCTAAAGCAAAGATGGGTGTATCACCTAAAGCAAAGATGGGTGTATCACCTAAAGATAAAGATGGATGCATCGCCTAAAGAAAACAATTGGTGTGTTACCTAAAGATGAAGCTCATGGACTCTCACCCCAGCCCACATTCCTCTACTTGATGATAAGAGGATGAATCCAATTCTCTGTTATCTGGCAAATGGCCCACCTAAAGACTAAGATGGGTGAATCACCTACAGGCAAAGATGGGTGTATGACCTTAAGACAAAGATCATTGCCCCCCACCCCAGCCCACAATGTTTTACTTGGTGATTAAACGATTAATCCAATTCTCTGTTTCCCAGGTAATGGCCCACCTAAAGACTAAGATAGGTAAATCACCTACAGACAAAGATGGATGTTCACCTAGAGGCAAAGTTGGGTGTATCACCTAGAGGCAAAGTTGGGTGTATCACCTAAAGCAAAGATGTGTGTATCACCTAAAGACAAAGATGGGTGTATGACCTAAAAGACGAAGATCATGGCCTCTCACCCCAGCCCACATTCCTCTACTTGATGATAGGAGGATGAATTCAATTCTCTGTTATCTGGCTAATGGCCCACCTAAAGACTAAGATGGGTGTATCACCTAAAAGGTAAAAATGGATGGATCACCTGAAGACAAAGATAGGTGTATCACCTAAAGCAAAGATGGATGTATCACCTAAAGATGAAGATGAATGCATCGTCTAAAGACAAAGATATGTGTGTTTCCCAAAGATGAAGATCATGTCCTCTCACTCCTGCCCACATTCCTCTACTTGGTGATTAGAAGATGACTTCATCTCTCTGTTATCTGGCTAATGACCCATCTAAAGACTAAGATGGGTGAATCACCAAAAGTCAAATATGGGTGTATCACCTAAATGCAAAGATGGGTGTATCACGGAAAGCAAAAACTAACCTAAAGACAAAGATGGATGTACACCTAAAGGCAAAGATGGGTGTATGACCTAAAGACAAAGATCATGGCCTCCCACCCCAGCCCACATTGCTCTGCTTGGTGATTAGAGGATGAATCCAATTCTCTGTTATCCGGCAAATGGTCCACCTAAAGACAAAAATGGGTGTACACCTAAAAAAAAGATGAGTATGGTAGGAGAATAAAGGTACAAGCAGTAGAGTAGCGATGTCATTTATAGGGTTATACTCACCTACCCCTTATCCATAGGTTAGATTGTTGCAGAGATCTCCAATAATAAAAATAATACCCCCTCTGCAGTAAATTGATGTATAATCTAAAAATGAAGACTGGCATATCACCTGAAGACAAAGATGGGTGTATGACCTAAAGGAAAAGATGGGTGTATCGCCTAAAGACAAAGTTGGGTTATCACCTAAAGGCAAAGATGGGTGTATCACCTAAAGACAAAGTTGGGTTATCACCTAAAGGCAAAGATGGGTGTATCACCTAAAGACAAAGTTGGGTTATCACCTACAGGCAAAGATCGCTGAATGACCTAAAGACAAAGATTGGTGTATGACCTAAAGTTGAAGATCCCCCCAGCCCACATTTCTCTACTTGGTGATGAATCCAATTCTCTGTTATCCGGCTAATTGCCCACCTAAAAGCTAAGATGGGTGAATCACCTAAAGACAAAGATGGGTGTGCCACCTAAAGATGAAGAAGGGTGAATCACCTAAAGACAAGATGGGTGAATTACCCAAAGGCAATGATTGGTATATTACTTAAAAACAAAAGGTGGGTGTATCAACTTAAGACAAATATGTGTACATGACCTAAAGAAGAAGATCATGGCCTATCACCCTGGCCCACATTCATTGGTGATTAGAGGATGAATCCAATTCTCCGTTATTAGGCTGATGGCGTCACGCGGCCCCCATGGCCAGGACACACAGATTCATTCTCCTTCCTTGATGAGTTCCTGGCCCGTTAATTTCTTGCAGTCTTTCACATGGCACTAATCAGGAATTAAGAGCTAACATCAGCTTTGCGGCAGCAGATTCCTTCATGGCGGGGTTAGAGGAGATTTTCAGAATAGTCAATTCTCTGCCCTCCCCGATTATCCTTTTCAAAAGCTCATAATCCGCCGACCGGAGTTTAGGAAGTCAAACAGCGGCGTAAACAACCCTGATAACAATCAGCCTTTCTTTTATATGAAAAGGGATAAATGATGGAACCCTCGCTGCTTCTTTGTTTGACATCTGTGTTGTTTTCTCTCTTCCAAAATGAAGAAGAAAAAAAAAATCTAGACTCAATTTTTGTGTTAAAAGAACAAATCCATGCTAGGGAAAACATCAATGACTGATGTTACAGCGCTGACCGGGAAATATTACATTGATATTAAAGTTGGCAAAGTCGCCATAATCTGTCATTTCTATTGGAAACTTTGCAGGCAGGTTAAATAGGGCTTCATGTGGGCATCTCAGAGGGACTGCAGCCTCTTGCTAGCCATTCTGTACTATGCAATATTCCTATCTTAGAAGTAGAGCTCAGATTAAAGTGGACCTGTCATTGGGTAAAAGGATAATTAAACCCAAGGGCACAAATGTAAAATATTGCAGCTCACTGGTCTTTAGAAGAGGTGGCTGCATTTCTTTCTTTCATTTTTTTTTTTTTCCAGGCAAAAAAAGTACAGGAAATACCTGTTGATCCTGTCTTTGTCATTTCCTGTGAGCTGACTTTGGAGCACAAACAATGTTATCTTCATTCTGAGACCTGCAACTCTCCACATCCCCCATGCAATGGTGATGGACAAAGGAAGGAGCATTTAAAGTCATTGCATTGCATGAATCTATCTATGGTCGCCGCTGCCACCCCCTATTCAGGTGCCCGGCCCCTTTTCGGGTGCTGGGCACCTGAATTATAGCGGCTGGGTATTTTTTTTGAAGCACCTGATTAGAGCTGTAGGCTCTAATAGGCATCCAAAAAGGTGAACAGCGGGCGCCATGCTGGGCGCTCGCAGTTCACTCAGCTTTGTGTTAGGAACTTGAATGAATATTCGCTTTCCTAACACTAAACCGCTTCTCCGCCAATCAGGCGCTTGGGTCTGTTACCTGTCACCTGATAGGCATCCAATCACAGCGCCTGTCGTTTCAGCCAATCAGGCATCCAATCATAGCAGAGGACGGGAAGAGAGGACAGGAGAAGACATCGAGGAGCGTGGAGGACACCGCTGCCCCACCTAGACAAGGTAAGTGCCGGGCGGGCGGGGGATGCACACTGGCAGCATTTGTTGGGCACAGTGGTGGCAATTGATGGGCACACTGGCAGTAATAGATGGGCACAGTGGCAGCAATTAATGAGCACCCTGGCAGCAATTGATGGGCACACTGGCAGCAATTGATGGGCACAGTGACAGCAATTGATGGGCACACTGGCAGCAATTGATGAGTACAGTAGCTGCGTTTGATAGCACAGTGGAGGCAATTTATGGGCACAGTGGCTGCATTTGATGGGCAACAGTGGCTGCGTTTGATGGGCACAGTGGCTGCGTTTGATGGGCACAGTGGCTGCGTTTGATGGGCACAGTGGCTGCGTTTGATGGCATAGTGGCGCAATTGATGTTTTTTTTTCAGTTTGTTTGCGCCCCCCAAAATTTTTGAGCACCAGCCGGCTCTGATAGATACACAGGTCAGGTGTATTCAAACTTCTCATCAGTAAACAGTCTTATCATCAAGGAGGAACTGCTGGAGGGATCCCCCCCCAACACCTAGACATACATCCCATAATATACTTTTCTCCCAAGGCCGACAGACACAACAGAACAATGAAATACAACCACACCCAAAGTGAATCCCGTCACAGTGACACTTGGCGCAAACACTTGTAGGGATGGTGCTGGGGAACAGTAGGGCAATCAGGGGAAGTAGGGTCCCCGTGACAGGCTCTTACTGTTTAGTGTAGGGGCTCCAATTGTACAGTATGGGGGCTCAAATGACCCCATTAGGGGTGCCCTGTGATTATAAGTATAACCCACATAGTATATAGATATCTAGAAATTGGGTTTGTGACTTTCCAAAAAGAAATAATGGAGTCCTCTTCTGGTTTATTATACATTGTGTTTCTTCAGATTTCGTTTCCCGAATTCTTGCGACTGATATAGAAGACTTTGGGTTTTTACAGCAGCTGTACTACTATCTTTCACAGTTGTGCAGTGGATCTGACAAGCGGTGCCTTTTATAACTAGGCCATCTCATAACATGGCATGGAGAGAGCTCCCATGGAGAAGATCCAACCAGGTCAGCCCCTAGGCTGCAGATAATAACACCATATGGGTCTTGCAGTGCTCTCACTATTCATCATAGGGGCTCCTATGGAGCAAAATGGCCGACGCCAGTCTTTCTTTTTTCTGTTTTTGTTATTTTCTGTCCATTGACATCTGGGGAGGTTTGAGCTGCAGAAAATTCCGAAAGCATCCGGCCTTTCTCTACCGCAATCTCACCTGGCAAGTAAATCAAGATAGTGAGACGGAATTATTGTGATTAAGATGTCAAGCCAAGAGCTTTTACATCCCTAAACAGGTAATGCTTAAGAAAAGAGCTATTTTCTCAAAGACATTACCTGGTGGATTTACATTTGTATTATTACTTGCAGACAATTGTTGCCGCAGTAAAAAGTGCACGGCTATACAATCAGCGAATAGGGGAGGAAAACATGAGCAATGTGCCGGATGAGATGACAGCGCTTCTTAGAGTGTCATCTGCAGATATAATAGTTGTGGTGCATGTGCATCCATCAGACGCTCGGCACTGAGAACCGCATTCCCACTTATTGTGTTTGTCGTGACTTGTGTATTCTCCACTCCAGATAACTTTGTCAGGCCGGCTTTTCGGAGAACAGGACGCTGGAAAAAAAATAAAAATCTAATTTCTGGAGAGAAGAAGGGAATGAGAATTTGGTTTTGTTGGCTTCATAGGGCAGCTGTGTGTCTAATTTATAGGGTCAGTCCTCCTGAAAATGATATTCCAGTGATTGGGGCTGCTGGAAGTCTAAACCATCGGCTAGTCTCTTCTATCTCTCGGAGACTCTATAAATGAGACCTCTGCACTGAGCTTTTGGGTCTCCTGTGCCCATTATGAGGGGTTCACACCATCCCTGTGCTGAGTTCCCCGGTCTGTACACCTTCTGTGCCCATTATGAGGGGTTCCCACCATCCCTGTGCTGAGTTCCCGGGTCTGTACACCTGCTGTGCCCATTATGAGGGGTTCACACCATCCCTGTGCTGAGTTCCCCGGTCTGTACACCTTCTGTGCCCATTATGAGGGGTTCCCTCCATCCCTGTGCTGAGTTCCCAGGTCTGTACACCTGCTGTGCCCATTATGAGGGGTTCCCACCATCTCTGTGCTGAGTTCTCAGGTCTGTACACCCACTGTGCCCATTATGAGGGGTTCCCACCATCTCTGTGCTGAGTTCCCAGGTCTGTACACCCGCTGTGCCCATTATGAGGGGTTCCCACCATCCCTGTGCTGAGTTCCCAGGTCTGTACACCTTCTGTGCCCATTATGAGGGGTTCCCACCATCCCTGTGCTGAGTTCCCAGGTCTGTACACCCACTGTGCCCATTATGAGGGGTTCCCACCATCCCTGTGCTGAGTTCCCAGGTCTGTACACCTTCTGTGCCCATTATGAGGGGTTCCCACCATCCCTGTGCTGAGTTCCCAGGTCTGTACACCTGCTGCGCCCATTATGAGGGATTCCCACCACCCTTGTGCTGAGTTCCCGGGTCTGTACACCTGCTGTGCCCATAATGAGGGGTTCCCACCATCCCTGTGCTGAGTTCCAGGGTCTGTACACCCGCTGTGCCCATTATGAGGGGTTCCCACTATCCCTGTGCTGAGTTCCTGGGTCTGTACACCCGCTGTGCCCATTATGAGGGGTTCCCACCATCCCTGTGCTGAGTTCCCGGGTCTGTACACCCCGCTGTGCCCATTATGAGGGATTCCCACCCTCCCTGTGCTGAGTTCCCAGGTCTGTAACCTGCTGTGTCCATTATGAGGGGTTCTCACCATCCCTGTGCTGAGTTCCTGGGTCTGTACACCCGCTGTGCCCATTATGAGGGGTTCCCACCATCCCTGTGCTGAGTTCCTGGGTCTGTACACCTGCTGTGCCCATTATGAGGGGTTCCCACCATCCCTGTGCTGAGTTCCTGGGTCTGTACACCTGCTATGCCCATTATGAGGGGTTCCCACCATCCCTGTGCTGAGTTCCTGGGTCTTTACACCTGCTGTGCCCATTATGAGGGGTTCCCACCATCCCTGTGCTGAGTTCCCGGGTCTGTACACCCGCTGTGCCCATTATGAGGGGTTCCCACCATCCCTGTGCTGAGTTCCCGGGTCTGTACACCTGCTGTGCCCATTATGAGGGGTTCCCACCATCCCTGTGCTGAGTTCCCGGGTCTGTACACCCGCTGTGCCCATTATGAGGGGTTCCCACCATCCCTGTGCTGAGTTCCCGGGTCTGTACACCTGCTGTGCCCATTATGAGGGGTTCCCACCATCCCTGTGCTAAGGTCCTTCCATCCAGTCACTGAGATCCTGGGTCTGTACACCTGCTGTGCCCATTATGAGGGGTTCCCACCATCCCTGTGCTGAGTTCCCGGGTCTGTACACCCGCTGTGCCCATTATAAGGGGTTCCCACCATCCCTGCAATGAGTTCCTGGGTCTCCACACTTGCCATGCATTATCTGGTCCCTTTTAAGGGCCCTTTTAGACTATTTTGTTGTTGTAGAGGGTGCATTACCTTAATGTGCAGAGACACATCTCATGCATTGTGATGTCATTTCATTTTGAATAGCACCTGAATAGACATGCATTGCAGAGCACAGAGCAAGCCATTGCCCCATATTGAATTGTGTTACACATTTTGTGATGTCCGATCTTTGGAACATTGTTAGGACATTTGCGGGACATGGGTGCATGGACAGACCATCATGGCAGACTATTGTTTTAAATGGGCTGCCAGAATGGAACACACTTTAACACAACGCATGCTAACACACATGCGGCAAGGTCCTGGGAAAATGTTAATGGGCCCTCAATAAGAACATCAGCTCTGGACACAGCAGAATATACAACGTATCGTTACTTTGTTTCACTTGTAGAATGTCGGTTTCCAGAGAAATCTCCGCAGTCCAGCAATTTTTACGATACAAAATACCTTGTCAGAGCGATAAGAAGATACATTAAAAGATAGCGCGGCCCATCCAGCAACAATATCCGTGTGATACGGGGATGACAGCTGCCTTGTGCATGGAGATCATCGCTCTATGATATGTTGTGTATAATCCGTAGATTTAAAATGTTCTGTGTGAAGATATTTGCAGTCTAAGGTGTTTATCTGTGCGGCGGATGTACGCTTCCCAGATGAACGCGCCAAGAGAGCGCCCAGACACCAGAACCAGATGGTCTATGAAATTTAGATGAAGATTTATTCTATGGAAACACGGTGTTTGTACAGAACGAGGGAAGAGCAGTCAGCTGTCTTGGGCAGCGAGGTTCAGAGGGGCGGGATACGCGGGCGCCACACGCCAGTCCAACATATCCAATGTGGCATTTAAAGGGGATCTGTTAGCCTAGAAACATGAGAGCTTTCTTTGCTGACTAAGCCTCTGTTCACATCTGTGCGTGCTGCGTGCTGTGTGCTTCATGCTGTGTGCTGCGTGATGCGTGCTGCACGCTGCGTGCTGCATGCTGTGTGCTTTGTGCTGCGTGCTGTTTGCTTTGTGCTGCATGCTTTGTGCTGCGTGCTGCATGCTGTTTGCTTTGTGCTGCGTGCTGCATGCTGCGTGCTTTGTGCTGCATGCTGTTTGCTTTGTGCTGCGTGCTTTGTGCTGCGTGCTGTGTGCTGCATGCTTTGTGCTTTGTGCTACATGCTATGTGCTTTGTGCTGCATGCTGTGTGCTGCGTTCTGTTTGCTTTGTGCTGCATGCTGTGTGCTGCATGCTGCATGCTGTGTGCTGTGTGCTGCGTGCTTCATGCTGTGTGCGTTGTGCTACATGCTGTGTGCTGCATGCTGCATGCTGCGTGATGCGTGCTGCATGCTGTGTGCTGTGTGCTGCGTGCTTCATGCTGTGTGCTTTGTGCTGCTTGCTGTGTGCTGCGTGCTGTGTGCTGCGTGTTGTGTGCTGCGTGCTGTGTGCTTCATGCTGTGTGCTTTGTGCTGCGTGCTGCTTGCTGTGTGCTGTGTGCTGCGTGCTGTGTGCTGCGTGCTGTGTGCTTTGTGCTGCTTGCAATGTGCTGCATGCTGCATGCTGCGTGCTGTGTGCTTTGTGCTGCTTGCAATGTGCTGCATGCTGCACGCTATGTGCTTTGTGCTTTGTGCTGCGTGCTGTTTGCTCTGTGCTGCGTGCTGTGTTCTGTATGTAGGGCAGCCCATTTTTTTTAAAGAGAGAAAGAAGTCCTTGACCCTTTTGTAAAATCACGCCGCACCTAACCGCAGAGTGCTATGGCGCCATGCAGTTTGGCATGCAGAGAAAATGTGCCACAGTTGCTGATGCGTCGGAGTGCCGATACCAATTAAATAGGATTTTATTATTTGTTAGGCCCCTTTCACACGGGGCGGATCCGTGCAGATCCGCCCCGTGAAGCTCCGCTTGCTCAGCGGGGATCGCTCCGTTGATCCCCGCTGAGCCGACGGATGACTGGGCGGTCCCCGCACACTGTGCAGGGACCGCCCTGTCAGAGCGCCGCTCTCCCCTATGGGGAATCGGATGACGACGGACCGTAGAGTCCGTTGTCATCCGATCCGCTCCGCCGACGGAAGGAAAAATAGGGTTTTCCTCCGTCACACTTTGGCGGAGCGGAGCGGATGTCAGCGGACATGTCTCCGCTGACATCCGTGCCTCCATAGGGGTGCATGGAGGATCCGTTTCAGGTCCGCCTAAAAAACTGACAGGCGGACCTGAACGGACCTCCGTGTGAAAGAGCCCTTAGGTTGCTACAGATGGGAGCTCATCCTTCTGAACTTCATATGAATGAAACAGAGTAGATACAAAAGTAGCAATGTTACTTTTTATCTCGCTCCTCTCTGATCAACAACTACACCATATAATGTTACTTTGTATCTCTCTATCTGACATCTGATCAATGTTTATAAACAATGTTACGTGGTATCTCTCTATCTGACATCTGATCAATGTTTATAAACATAATAAAAATAAAATATGCAGCGCTAAATAGGTGAATAGAGGACCAGTAAACCTAATCTAGTCCAAGCAATAAAAACCAAAATGAATAAATAACCAGAAATCACAAATAAACACACCGTGAAGTGATACTAAAGAGATTACCAAACAAAGGTAAAAATGAAAAATCAAATAAAAATGATGCTGTAAATGATTAGTGAAATGAATACAATAACTAAAACATCATGAGCAAAAAGTCCCAGAACGGTATAAGAAGTGAGTGGCTAGAGAAGCTTCTTCCCAGGGGAGATGTGCAGACTGGCAAACGTGACACCCAGGTGTGTGGTGGTCCTGCTTACCGGATAGCCATGACTGTATCCACAGTCTCACCTAACACAGGGAATAAGGCTTCCCCACAGCCCAACGATATCCTGAGCAGTTTTCACCAGCCCGAAATTATTCCGAATGGGAGAGAAAACAAAAAAACTCCATAGTGTAATAAGTAAAAATCCGGTTTATTGAATTAATAAAGGTTGCACTTACAATTGGTAGATGATCAGTCAGCGATAAAAAACAGATGATGTGCAGCAATAACAGTGCTGCATACGGCAGCGTTGGTTCGAATTTTCCCGAGCTCCTGTGATGTCCGTGGTGACGAAACGCGTAGGGGCCGGTGACGTCATCACGCATTTGATCACATACGAGGAAGTATCTGAGGAGCACAGGAGCTCGGGAAAATTCGAACCAACGCTGCCGTATGCAGCACTGTTATTGCTGCACATCATCTGTTTTTTATCGCTGACTGATCATCTACCAATTGTAAGTGCAACCTTTATTAATTCAATAAACCGGATTTTTACTTATTACACTATGGAGTTTTTTTGTTTTCTCTCCCATTCGGAATAATTTCGGGCTGGTGAAAACTGCTCAGGATATCGTTGGGCTGTGGGGAAGCCTTATTCCCTGTGTTAGGTGAGACTGTGGATACAGTCATGGCTATCCGGTAAGCAGGACCACCACACACCTGGGTGTCACGTTTGCCAGTCTGCACATCTCCCCTGGGAAGAAGCTTCTCTAGCCACTCACTTCTTATACCGTTCTGGGACTTTTTGCTCATGATGTTTTAGTTATTGTATTCATTTCACTAATCATTTACAGCATCATTTTTATTTGATTTTTCATTTTTACCTTTGTTTGGTAATCTCTTTAGTATCACTTCACGGTGTGTTTATTTGTGATTTCTGGTTATTTATTCATTTTGGTTTTTATTGCTTGGACTAGATTAGGTTTACTGGTCCTCTATTCACCTATTTAGCGCTGCATATTTTATTTTTATTATTTTTGTTATTTGGTCTTTTTTGTATAGGACTTTTTATGTTAGCTGCTTGTAGGTGTCTATTTTCATTATTTGTTATACTGTTCTTCCACATATTATTATTTATCACTATTAGCGCAACGTTAGCCCTTTGGGCCTTTTTTCTTTTTAATGTTTATAAACAATTGTAGATACCTCCCCTCTCCACTCTATCATCAGCTCCTCTGTCTCTTGTCTAGGGGTACCTTAGAGAGGAGAGTGCGGGGTCACCACGCCAAGCCTTCACCGCAGATAGTTGTGTGGTGTGAGCAAAGTTCTTATTTTACCTTCGGGTCGGTGTTCTGCACCTGGAGCCTCCTCCTTTGAACAATGTCTGCCAGAAAAAAATGAGCCCCACACCATTAAAGTCCAACATTTCTTTATTCTTCTTCATGCAAAGTGAAGACAATCAGTTGGACTCCCTCAAAGAACAGAACAGACAAGGAGGTGTGGATGCGAGTAGGCCCAGGCACAATGTGTTCTCCAGTTTCCTTCCTGAAAGTGAGTTGCGGTCTCCGAGCGGGGGGGGGAATTTCCTTCCAGGCGGTCTCGGATGAGAGGCTCACCTGTCACTGGCAATATGCTGCACCGGGTCTTCAAGCAAGTACCCCCCACCAGTCCATTACGCTCTCCGGATTCGGGTACCCACTCCCAGGGTTCCCTAGGATCTCCTTCCCTCGCGGAACTCAATGTTAGGCACTGAACTCCGGACCTCCATCTGAGTACCTCACCCCAGGCTAAAGGTGCCTGGGATGGAACACGACCTCCGAACGTCCTCCAGGCCTAGGCCGCCTAGGACCTCCGTCCGACCACCGCCCTCAGGCTGAAGGTACCTGGGACTTTCACCTCGTGACAAAGATGGCCGGCCCCTTTATACCCTCTCCCAGCAAGCACGGCGGGTTCCCCGCCCCACCATACCGCTGCCGAGGGAGGACAAAAAGGGTCCGGCACACAGCAATGGTTCAAGCCCAGCCCAAGGCGACAGCGCCACCTGCTGGGCTGCAGGGAACTGCACATTGCTGGTGTCTCTGCCAGTTTTAACACACAAGGAAAGTGCATACCCGCTACACTATGTTACGTGGTATCTCTCTATCTGACATCTGATCAATGTTTATAAACAATGTTACGTGGTATCTCTCTATCTGACATGTGATCAATGTTTATAAACAATGTTACGTGGTATCTCTCTATCTGACATCTGATCAATGCTTGTAAATACAGCAGTACCTTGGGCTACAGAAGAATGCTTGTAATCCAAAGCACTCGTATATCAAAGCGAGTTTCTCCATAGGAATCAATGGAAACTCAGATAATTTGTTCCACAGCCACTGCTTGTCTCTGCAGTGCCAGAGGTAGGGGGGCCGGAGACACTCGGAAACACTCGAAGAAGCTCGGAGACATTCAGAGAAACTCGGGATCGGAGTGTTTCCGAGTGTCTCTGAGCGGCTTTGATTTCCTATGAGTGTCATCGTCACCTCTGGCCAAATGCGGTACTGCTTACCCCAGAGGCTTGAATCCTGCTAGTCTTGCAAAACAACGCTCGCAAACCAAGTCAGGATTTTTTTTTAAACTGCTCGTATTGCGAAACGCTCGTAAACCTCGTTACTAGCAATCCGAGGTTTTACTGTAATGTCACTTTGTGTCTCTCTATTGCCTGTCTGATCAATGTTTATAAACAATGTTACTTTGTATCTATCTATCTCCTTTCTGATCAATGTTTATAAACAATGTTACTTTGTATTTATCTATCTCCTTTCTAATCAATGTTTAAAAACATTGTTACTTTGTATCTCTCTATCTTCTGTCTGAAAAATCTTTGTAAACAATATTATTTTGTATCTCTCTATCCCCTGTGTGATCAATGTTTATAAACAATGTTACTTTGCCTCTCTCTATCTCCTTTATGATCAATGTTTATAAACAATGTTACTGTATCTCTCTATCTGACATCTGATCAATGCTTGTAAACTGTTACTTTGTGTCTCTCTATTGCCTGTCTGAATGATGTTTATAAACAACGTTACTTTGTACAGGTATTTATCTCCCATTTGAACAATGTTTATAAACAATGTTACCTTGTATCTCTCTATCTTCTGTCTGAAAAATCTTTGCAAACAATATTATTTTGTATCTCTCTATCTCCTGTGTGATCAATGTTTATAAACAATGTTACTTTGTATCTCTCTATCTTCTGTCTGAAAAATCTTTGCAAACAATATTGTTTTGTATCTCTCTCTATCTCTTGTGTGATCAATGTTTATAAACAATGTTACTTTCCCTCTCTCTATCTCCTGGCTGAAAAATGTTCGTAAACAATGTTACTGTGTATCTCCATATCTCCTACCTGAACAATGTTTATAAACAATTGTGCTGTGTCTCTCCTTATCTCCTGACTGATCAATATTTATAAACAATGTTACTTTGCATCACTGTATCTCCTCTGAACAATATTTATAAACACTGTATCCAACATTTCTTTTTATTTATTTATTTATTTACAGCAGCAGCCTCTACCTCTTCTATATTTACACAGCAATTCCTGGCTGTCATTTTGACAGCTGGGAATTACAGGCAAGTCCCAGGAATGAGCGGCCCCAGAGGGAAGGTTGTGCTACACACATCCTGTGCACTCCCATTACGTTTTTCATCCACAACTGGTTGTGAAAGTTGACCAAACTCCCATTTGACCGAATATTCCCGACCACCTTTTTTTTTGGGGGGGGGGGGGGGGTGAAGGTCGTACACCGGCATCGTTTTCTCCTTTGGATCCTTCGCTTAGCTGAAAATACGCGGCTTAAACTGCCTGTTAAACAGCGATGAGAGAAAGATGCCAAGCAAAATTAAAATCGATGCCGCCTAACAACAACGAGAGCGCAGGCCGGGGCTGGCGTCGGGTGTCACTCTCTTTCTCTCTCCGCAAATTGTTGCGCCACTCAGGATTCCCGTGACACGGTGTATCGATTTTTTTTCTCTCTGAGAAAATAGCCCCCCCCCGGAACGGAACGTGGTGGTTATGGCGTTACCCTATTTGCTCATCTTTAAAAAACCATCTCGTGAATAAGTCATTGAGTATTAGACGACTCGATGATGAATAGAGAAGAGTCTTTCTTGAATTACCGCTGCCTGAAAAAAACTGTTATCAAAGCCATTAAGAGACCGAAGAGACGGAGAATGTCAAAGTCAATACTGGAGGATGGGGGGGGGGGGTTTACTCATCCTGACTCCCCCGCAAGTTTCAGGCTCGGGCGTCTCCTCCACGCCATGGGGGAACTTCCATCAGATATGAGAGCAGCATGCCCAGTAATGTGCCAGTGTTATACTTCTGGGAATTTATTATCTCTCGCAGCACTCTCCAAAAGGACAGCGCCATTTATGTTTTTTGCATTTTCCAGGGTCGCCATCAGAGGAGGGCTGGGCCAGGGGGCAGGGTGGCAATTACCTCCCAGGCTGCCCTAACTTATGTTCAAAATGTCCGGCAGCCACTGCTCACTACCATTTTCTTTTTTATTCTGGTCTAGGAAGTCGGGCCGGGGGGCACGGCCATGGCGGCCGACCACTAGCTGTTGCATTCCGGGAGTTGTAGTCCGCACTCAAGCTTCTGGTGGGTAGAAAACACAGCAGCGCAGAGGAAACTACAACTCCCTGGGACCGGATTCTTGGAAGCAGGCAGAGGCAGGGAGTCGGGATGCAGGGCTGCAGGGTTGACTTGACCCCAGGATCAGGAGCGTTACCCCCCCCCAGGAGACCGTGGCGTGCAAGGACCTGCTGAGCTGAGATCGCTGAGGTGAGAGACCCTGACACCCCTAGCTGACCCCCCATCTCCCCCCATACACCCCATGTAACCTGCCCCAGTAACAAGGAAAGGCACCTCAATATCTATGCGAGAAAATAAAACACTACACCACTACTCGCGACCTTCGATCAACCAACCAAAACCTCCTTCATATCCCCAAGACGCGCTACAAAGCCAAGGGAGGATGAAGGTTCACTGTCCAAGGACCAAGGCTATGGAATGCGCTACCCACGAACATCCGCATGGAAGAAAACCATCGGGCCTTCCGGAAAAAACAAAAGACCCATCTCTTCTAAGGATCTCAATGACACTGGATGCCAAGCGCCTTGAGGCTATTTAGTTCGCAATTGCAGCGCTATACAAGTTCTCACTCACTCAGGCTGCATTGATGGGCACTGGAGTTGGCTGCACTGATGGGCACTGGTGAGGCTGCATTGAAAAAACAGGTGGGCCATGGATGGTGAGCTGATTTGGCGGTTCAATGGGCCACTTGACTGGACTTGCCCCCCAGGCCTAAGGCCGCCAGCCGTCCCCTGGTCGCCATCTTTTTTTTTCTGGACCAAGATGCTGGCTTAGAGATGACACAATAATGTAGCGCCTAGAGCCCCCCCCCGCCCCCGTGGCAGGAGAAAAGCACCTTAACCACTTAAAGTGGAGTTCCACCCTGAAAAAAAATTACACAAAAATGCAGCAAAGAAAATGAAAAAAAAAATTAAAATTTTACTCACCCGAAATACCGGTTGCTATGCGGATGTTCCTAATCTGCCTCTTCCTTATCCGAGGTGGATCTTCTTCATCCCTCCTACTCGCGGTGTCTTCTGGTGAATGGGGCGCGCTGCCTTCTGGGAACTGTGTGTAATCCCAGAGAGCAGCCGGCCATTCACAAAGCGCCGCGAGACTCGCGCATGCACAGTAGGAAACGGGCAGTGAAGCCTGTTTCCCTTAGTGAGGATGGCGGCGCCGCGACCTGCAGTGATCGAGGGATCGGCATCAGGGGAGGGGGGGACCATCATCGCGGGCGCCTAGGACATGTAAGTGTCCTTATTAAAAGTCAGCAGCTACAGTGTTTGTAGCTGCTGACTTTAAAAAAAAATAAAAAAATTGCGGGTGGAATCCTGCTTTAAGGACCGAGCCTCTTTTTTCAGACTCGGTGTTTACAAGTTAAAAACTATTTTTTTCGCTAGAAAATTACTTAGAACCCCCAAACATTATACTTTTTTTTTTCTAACACCCTAGAGAATAAAATGGCGGTCATTGCAATACTTTATGTCACACCGTATTTGCGCAGCGGTCTTACAAACGCACTTTTTTTGGAAAAAAAATATACACTTTTTTTAATTAAAAAAATAAGACAACAGTAAAGTTAGCCCAATTTTTTTTTTTACATTGTGAAAGATAATTTTACGCCAAGTAAATTGATACCCAACATGTCATGCTTCAAAGTTGCGCCCGCTCGTGGGATGGCGACAAACTTTTACCCTTAAAAATCGCCATAGGCGACGTTTAAAAAAATTCTACAGGTTGCATGTTTTGAGTTACAGAGGAGGTCTAGGGCTATAGAATGATGGCTCTCGCTCTGACGATCGCGGCGATACCTCACATGTGTGGTTTGAACACCATTTTCACATGCGGGCGCTGCTCACGTATGCGTTCGCTTCTGCGCGCAAGCTCGACGGGACGGGTCGCTTTAATTTTTTTTTTCATTATTTATTTTACTTTATTTTATTGATTTTGACACTGTTTTAAAAAAAAAAAAAAAAAAAAAAATTGGGGTCCCTTTTATTCCTATTACAAGGAAAGTAAACATCACTCGTAATAGAAAAAAGCATGACAGGTCCTCTTATATATGAGATCTGGGGGTCAAAAAGACCTCACATCTCATATTTACACTAAAATGCAAAAAAAAAAAAAAAAAAAAAATGTTATTTGAAAAAATGACATAAAAAAATATGGCCCTTTAAGAGCTATGGGCGGAAGTGATGTTTTGACGTCGCTTCCGCCCTGCTATGGTATGGAGACGGGTGGGGGGGGGGGGCATCTTCCCCTCACTCATCTCCATACCCAACACGAGAAAGGACCTGATCGCCTACGCCGCTGCCGACAAGTCCGGTAAGTGGCGGAGGGCGCGGGAGAGCGGCGGGAAGGGGGGGCCCTCTCCTGCCACCGGAAATGGTGATCTCATGGCGAATCCGCCGCAGAGACCACCATTATCGTAAACCGGACCGCTCACTGAAAAGATGGATACCTGGGCTATGGCAGCAGCTGCCGCCATAACCGAGGTATCCATCTTTAAAGTGCCGACGTATGTATACAGTGGGCGGTCCGGAAGTGGTTAACCACTTCAGCCCCGGAAGGATTTGCTCACTTCCTGACCAGGCACTGCGTCGCTTTAACTGAGAATTGCGCGGTCGTGCGACGTTGTACCCAAGTAAAATTGACGCCCTTTTTTCCCCACAAATAGAGCTTTCTTTTGGTGATATTTGTATATACAAAGGGAAGAAGGGAATAGGCTATGGGGGTACCTCATCCTATATGGTATTTAGAGAAAAAGCGGACAAACAGGATGGACTATTCCGGTACCAGAGAGGAACTTTACAATAAATTCTTTTATCAAATATTTTATTTACAAAAATTTAAAACATTAAAGCAGAGTTCCACCCAAAAATGGAACTTCCGCTTTTCGGAACCCTCCCCTCCTCCGGTGTCACATTTGGCACCTTTCAGGGGGGAGGGGGGTGCAGATACCTGTCTAATACAGGTATTTGCACCACTTCCGAGTTTTGGCTACCGCGGGAGTCACGCCCCTTCACCCCTATAATAAGGCTTACCTGTAGGTAAAAAGAATATCTCCTAAACCTGTACGGTTTAGGGGATATTCCCCTTGCAATGCACGGCTGACTTCAGCGGCGCATGTGCATCGCGGATTCTCGGCTGAAAGCCCGGCAGACGCCGGACTTTGCCGGAAAGAAGTCTTTGCCGGAAAGAAGTCTTTGCCGACATTGCGGCTCCAACCACTAACAGCGCTGGAGCCGCCATCAGGAATTTTGGGGCCACTTACACAGCTCTGGGGCAGAGGAGAACTGGGGGGGGGGGGTGCTGCCGCCGCAAATTAAGAAGCGGGGGGGCAGCCACGAATTGAGAATCGGGGGTGCCACAAACAAAAAAAGGGGGGGTTGCCATCCGGGGCCCTGGGGACCTCCGGGCCTTTGGGGACCTCTGGGCCCCTTACAAAAAAATAAAAAAAATATTTATAAAAAAATATATATATATTTTTATTTTAAAAAAAAGGGGGGTTGCCATCCGGGGCCCTGGGGACCTCCGGGCCTCTGGGGACCTCTGGGCCCCTTACAAAAAGAAAAAAATGTATAAAAAAATAAATGTTTTATAAAAAAATAAAAAAGGGGGGTTGCCATCCGGGGCCCTGGGGACCTCCGGGCCTCTGGGGACCTCTGGGCCCCTTACAAAAAATAAATAAAAATAAATATTAAAAAAATGTAAAAAAATATATATTTTTTTTAAATAAAAAAAAAACATAAAAAAGGGGGGTTATCATCCGGGGCCCCGGGGACCTCTGGGCCTCTGGGGACCTCTGGGGCCCTTACAAAAAAAATTATAAAAAAAAAATATATATTTTTATAAAAAAATTAAAAAGGTGGGGTTGCCATCCGGGGCCCTGGGGACCTCCGGGCCTCTGGGGACCTCTGGGCCCCTTACAATAATAAAAAATATTTTATAAAAAAAAAAGGGGGGGTTGCCATCCGGGGCCCTGGGGACCTCTGGGCCCCTTACAAAAAATAATACAAATAAATATTTAAAAAAATGTAATTTTTTTTAATTTTTTTTATAAAAAATACATAAAAAAGGGGGTTACCATCTGGGGCACTGGGGACCTCCGGGCCCCTTACAGGTGTACTGCCTGTACCCCCCTGATGGCAGCCCTGGCCTCGATACCCGGAAGACACACCAAGGCAACATGTCATCTCCCTCGGCGTGGACCAGGTAAGTTACCGATGCCTCGTTCTAAGGTAAGTATTTCATACTGACCAAGTATGCGGTGCATACTAGCTCATTATGCCTTTTGCCTTACAGGTAGAACAAAAAAAAAAAAAACTGTCAGCGGGTATACAACCGCTTTAAAGATCTCTGTTATTACAGTTGTCGAATGGTTGACGCATTTCACATTCCTGCTTCTTCAGAACCTTAGACTCTTGACTTTTAACAGAGACCTTTATCAAAAAACATACAAAGAGATATTACCATTACATATTAATATCTCTTTGTATGTTTTTTTTGATCAAGGTCTCTGTTGAAAGTCAAGAGTCTAAGTTTTTGAAGAAGCAGGAATGTGAAACGCGTCAACCATTTGACAACTGTAATAACAGAGATCTTTAAATTATATGCTATCCAACAACAATTCAATGATTTTATGAAATGATTAATGTTTACATTTTTTGTAACTAAAATATTTGATAAAATAATTCATTGTAAAGTTCCTCTCTGGTACCGTTAATAGTCCATCATGTTTGGTGGTATTTGATCACCTCTGCGGTTTTAATTTTTTTGCACTATAAACTAAAAAATAGGAGCGACAATTTTGAAAAAAAAAAAAAATATATATATATATATATATATATATATATATATATATATATATATATATTTTTTACTTTTTGCCATCCAAAAAAAATAAAAATAATGCAAAAAACAAACAAACAATTTCTTCACCAGTTTAGGCCAATATGTATTTTTCTACATATTTTTGGTAAAAAAAAATAAAAAAATCGCAATAGGCGTATATTGATTGGTTTGCGCAAAAGTTATCGCGTCTACAAACTACGGGATAGATTTAGAGACTTTTATTTCTTTTTTTTTATTGTTTTTACTGGTAATGGCGGCGATTTTTAGTGGGAGTTCGACATTGCGGCGGACAAATCTGACCCCCAAATGACACTTTTTTGGGGACCAGTGACATTATTACATTGATCTGTGCTATAAAAATGCACTGATCAATGTACAAATGACACTGGCAGGGAAGGGGTTAACACTAGGGGGCGATCAAGGGTTTTACTGTGTTCCCTAGGTGTGTGTTCTAACTGTGGGGGGGATGGGCTTACTGGAACATGATAGAGATCAGTTCAAGCCATACCAAAAAAAAAAAAAAATTGCAAAAAACAAACAAACAAAATTCTTCATCAGTTTAGGCCGATATGTATTCTTCTACATTATTTTGGTTAAAAAAAAAAAAATCGCAATAAGCGTATATTGATTGGTTTGCGCAAAAGTTATGGCGTCTACAAAATAGGGGATAGATTTATGGCATTTTTGTTATTATTATTATTATAATTATTTTTTTTCTAGTAATGGCGGCAATGAGCGATTTTTAGAGGGACTGTGACATTATGGCGGACACATCGGACACTTTTGACACTTTTTTGGGACCATTGTCATTTATACAGCGATCAGCACTAAAAATAGCCGCTGATTACTGTGTAAATATCGCTGGCAGGGAAGGGGGTTAACACTAGGGGGCGATCAAGGGGTTGAATGTTCCCTGGGGAGGTGTTTCTAACTGTGGGGGGGAGGGGACTGACTAGAGGAGGAGAGAGATCGCTGTTCCTGATCACTAGGAACAGACAATCTCTCTGTACTCCCCTGTCAGAACTGGGATCCCTTTGTCGTAGCGCTGAGACGGAAGTTGGAGTTGGTACCTGTCAAAACCAGGTACTCGCCCCCCCCCCACCCCATAAGGTGCCAAATGTGGCAGTGGAGAGGGGGAGTAGGCAGACAAGCAGAGCGTCCCCTTTTGGGTGGAGCTCTGCTTTGATTGGCTCCTGTCTAAATTAGCCCCTAGTATGTGTATGTAAAAGGCTGGGTTCACACTGTGTGTGGCGCGGGGCACAGCAGGGGGTCTGGGGCGTCCCCGTTTACTGTTTCAGGTCTGATTTAGGTTCGAATTTTGCCTGAATTTGGACCTGAAATGGAGCCAAATACATACAGGACCATAGGCGTGCGCACAGGGTGTGCCAGGTGTGCCCAGGCACACCCTAATCGCCCTGTGCAGTACAGATTCGCCCTGCGGCCTTGGTTTCCCCCCACAGCGCTGCTGGCTTCCCTCCTCTCCTGCCGGCTGTTGCTGCCGGAATGTTTTAAGATGAATGGGGGAAGGGGCCATGAAAATGTAATTTACCGGTCCCTTCCCTTTTTGGATGAACATTGAGAGTGATCAGTAGTGTGCGTTTGAGCTTTGGGGTGCACACCCTAATGCAATAGGCTGCGCACACCTAGGCACAGGACCCTTGTGCTGTGTGCTCCGCGGCCGGCCCAGAGATGTGTGAACCGGCTCCATTATTTGTCGGTCACACTCTCCTGTCAAGCGAAACCCACATCCAATTCGCAATAGTGTGAACCCGGCCTCAGTGTGAGTTAGGGACTTTAGATTGTAAGCTCCTTGAGGGCAGGGACTGATGTGAATGTACAATGTATATGTTCGGTAGGGTGACCAGATATCCCCGGCTTCAGGGGACAGTCCCCGGATTGAGGACACTGTCCCCGGACCAAGTTTGTCCCCGGTTTTGTCCCCGGATTGGATTTAAACAGGGGCTGGGGCAATTTCAAAGACAGTCAGTGCAGAATAAAAAAAAAAAAAAAATCTAAATTACACCCCCCACCCTGCCACACCTACTAGCTTAGGGGGGTGTATTTTTTTTCCATTATCTATTCCCCTTTCTGATGATCATGTGCTGGTCGGAGCGGAGGGAATATTTCTGAAGTTTCGGGTGCCCATCCAGCTCCACTCGTATGTTCTTCTGCCTTGGCTCAAGTCCCGGCCAGCCGCCTGCCTATCTCCTTGTCTTCCCTGGTGGAGTGATCTTCCTCCGCTCTCCACACAGTAGTAGCCGGGGCCTGGAGAGTAAAGCCTCGTACACACGATCGGATATCCTATGGATTCTAATCCAATGGTTTTGTCCATCGGAAATCCGATGAAGCTGACTTCCATCAGTCTTGCCTACACACCATCAGTCAAAAAACCGACCGTTCCAAACGCGGTGACGTAAAACACTCCGATGAGCCGAGAAAAATGAAGTTTAATGCTTCTGAGCATGCGTCGACTTGATTCTGAGCATGCGTGGGTTTTTTATTCGATGGACTTGCCCATAGACGATCGGAATTTGCTATCGGTTTTTGATCCATCGGAAAAATTTAAAACATGTTCTATTTTTTAAAACCGATGGAAAAAAGACCGATGGGTCCCATACACGATCGGTTTGTCCGATGAAAAAAGTCCATCGGACTGTTTTCATCGGTAAAACTGATCGTGTGTACAGGGCTTAAGACTTGACAGGCAGTGAGGCGGGCAGCGGCGACGAGCAGAGAGTCGCTGATTGCCGCCATTACTAGTAAAAATAATAATAATATGTCCCAGGATTTCATATAAAAAATCTGGTCACCTTAATGTACGGTGCTGTGTAAATTGATGGTGCCGTGTAAGTACCTGTAATAAGTAAATAAATGTCCCATGAGGCATTGCAAGACAGACAGTTACAAGCATGACACACAGAGGCATCTATGGGAAGACTGACAGTTAAGCCTCGTACACACGGCCGAGATTCTCGTCGAAAAAAACATGTCGTTTTTTTCTACGAGATTCTTGGACAAGAAACTTGTCCCGGCCGAGTGTACAGACGCTCGGTTCAAAGAACCCGCGGTTCTTTGAATGGAGCGAACGCGGTGACGTCATCGAATACGACGAGCATGTGCTCGTCACATTCGATGCCGTCGCCGCCATCTTGGTATACCCTACCTATGCCTAGGAAGCTACCGCGCATGCCTCAAATTCATTTCGAACATGCGCGGGCTTCCGGGAGGACAGGTAAGTGTACACACACTCACTTTTCTCGTCGAGAAACAGGCTGACGAGAATCTCGACGAGAAAATAGAGAGCAGGGTCTCTATTTTCTCGTCGAGATTACTTGTCGGTTTTCTTGACGAGAAACCATACACACGAACGAATTTCTCGGCAAGAAATCTCTGCCAGCAAGTTTCTTGCTGGTTCTTGCCGAGAAACTCGGTCGTGTGTACGAGGCTTTAGTCTCAGAGGCAAAGGCTTCTAGTTCCGCCACAGCTGGATTTTGCAAAAGCATTTGACACAGTTCCCCATAAACGTTTACTGCACAAAGTAAGGTCAGTTGGCATGGACCATAGGGCGAGTACATGGATTGAAAACTGGTTACAAGGGCGAGTTTAGAGGGTGGTGATAAATGGGGAGTACTCGGAATGGTCGGGGTGGGTAGTGGGGTCCCCCAGGGTTCTGTCCTGGGACCAATCCTGTTTAATTTGTTCATAAATGACCTGGAGGACGTGATAAACAGATCAATCTCTGTATTTGCGGATGATGCTAAGCTAAGCAGGGCAATAACTTTTCCGCAGGATGTGGAAACTTTGCAAGAAGATCTGAACAAATTAATTGGGTGGCAACTACATGGCAAATGAGGTTTAATGTAGAAAAATGTAAAATAATGCATTTGGGTGGCAAAAATATAATTGCAATCTATACACTGGGGGGAGAACTTCTGGGGGAATCTAGGATGGAAAAGGACCTGGGGGTCCTAGTAGATGATAGGCTCAGCAATGGTATGCACTGCCAAGCTGCTGCTAACAAAGCAAACAGAATATTGGCATTAAAAAGGGGATGAACTCCAGAGATAAAATGATAATTCTTCCGCTCTACAAGACTCTGGTCCGGCCGCACCTGGAGTATGCCGTCCAGTTCTGGGCACCAGTCCTCAGGAAGGATGTACTGGAAATGGAGAGAGTACAAAGAAGGGCAACAAAACTAATAAAGGGTCTGGAGGATATTAGTTATGAAGAAAGGTTGTGAGCACTGAACTTATTCTCTGTGGAGAAGAGAAGCTTGAGAGGGGATATGATTTCAATTTACAAATACCGTACTGGTGACCCCACAATAGGGAGAAAACTTTTCCGCGGAAGGGAGTTTAATAAGACACGTGGCCACTCATTAAAATTGGAGGAAAAGAGGTTTAACCTTAAACTACGTAGAGGGTTCTTTACTGTAAGAGCGGCAAGGATGTGGAATTCCCTTCCACAGGCGGTGGGCTCAGCGGGGAGCATCGATAGTTTCAAAAAACTATTAGATAAGCACCTGAACGAGCACAACATACAGGGATATACAATGTAATACTGACATATAATCACACACATAGGTTGGACTTGATGGACTTGTGTCTTTTTTCAACCTCACCTACTATGTAGTTATGTAGCTGGGGGGCCGCAGTTGGCTTTAGAGGCTGAACAATAAAAAAGTCAAATGCCCCTAAAAGCGGCGTTTTTTTAAATTTTTATGTTCAGTATGCATGAGACCTACCGGTAGCATTTCAGACCAGAATCCATGACTGTTCAAAGGTACCACCGGAAATATCAGCTATTTTTTTTTCTGGGCTCACTTTCCTGTTGGGACATTCTAGTGCCGCGTACACACGACCGTTTTTCTCGTCGGGAAAAATGAATTTTTTTCTCTTTGACGAGAAAAGCGACCGTGTGTGGGCTTTTGGTCATTTTTCCCGATGGGAAAAACGGCATTAATCACGACGAGAAAAATTAGAACATGCTCTAATTTTTCTTGTCGTGATTCACGCCATTTTTTTCCACGGCAGTTTTCCCATAGGGAAACACAGCCGGGGAGCCCACACACGTCGTTTTTCTCGACCAAGAGAAAAAATGTCGGGAAAACTGTCCGTGTGTAGGGGAACAAGCCGTTCCTCGTTTTTCCCGTCGATTTTCTCGATGGTGTTTTCACCGTCGAGAAAATCGATCGTGTGTACGCGGCATAAAGCTGCGTACACACGATCGGATATCCTATGGATTCTAATCCGATGTTTTTTTCTATCGGAAAACCGATGAAGCTGACTTCCATCAATCTTGCCTACACACCATCAGTCAAAAAACCGACCGTTCCAAACGCGGTGACGTAAAACACTCCGATGAGCCGAGAAAAATGAAGTTTAATGCTTCTGAGCATGCGTCGACTTGATTCTGAGCATGCGTGGGTTTTTTATCCGATGAACTTACCCATAGACGATCGGAATTTGCTATCGGTTTTTGATCCATCGGAAAAATGTAAAACATGTTCTATTTTTTAAAACCGATGGAAAAAAGACCGATGGGTCCCACACAAGATCGGTTTGTCCGATGAAAAAAGTCCATCGGACTGTTTTCATCGGTAAAACCGATCCTGTGTACAGGGCTTGATGCCGCGTACACACAACCGTTTTTCATGGCGTGAAAAATGGCATTTCTTAAATTGGTCATTAAAAACGATCGTGTGTGGGCTCCAGAGCATTTTTAACGACGTGAAAAATGGCCTAAAAAAAATTAGAACATTAAACATTAAAAAAAAATTTTTACGTCGTTTTTCACGCCGTTCTTTTTAACGTCGTGAAAAACGGTCGTGTGTAGGCTTTTACGAGGGGAAAAAAAAATGCGCATGCTCAGAATCAAGCATGAGACGGGAGCGCTCCTTCTGGTAAAACTAACGTTCGTAATGGAGATAGTACATTCGTCACGCTGTAACAATCTGAAGAGCACGAGGCTGAAAAGCGCGAATCGTCTCTCTCACCAAACTTTTACTAACACGAGGATCAGCAAAAGCAGCCCAAAGGGTGGCGCCATCGGAATGGAACTTCCCCTTTATAGTGCCGTTGTACGTGTTATACGTCACCGCGCTTTGCTCGAGCGTTTTTTTTCACGATAGTGTGTAGGCAATGCAGGCTTGAGAGGAAACACGAAAAAATCACGTCGAGAAAAACTTCGTTTTTTTCAATGGCGTTAAAAACGGCCGTGTGTACCCGGCATCTCGCTCTGTCCGACAAAAAAAATTAATAAAAAGTTTTGGATGGATTTGGTATTTTTTTTTTTTTTTTTTTTTGTGGCTTTGAATAGAAAATGGGTTGGGAAAAGTTTGTCAGGTTTTTATTGCCACATTCTTATTGCTTTCTGTGTCCCCTCTGAGGAAAGTCATAGCGGGACTCCAGGATTTACAGCTGTCCTAATCACTTCTACTTTACAGCCTCTCGTCTGCCCATGAAAACAAGCTGCTGGCTCTGTTATTGCATCGGTGAGACGGTTTTAAACCTTTCAATGCCATTAACAAGGGTACAGATGATTGTCAGCAAAAGGGTTAAAGGACTAATGAGCCCGTAATGCCCTGTACACACGATCGGAATTTCCGATGAAAAAAGCCTGACGGAATTTTTTCATCGGATATTCCGACCGCGTGTGGGCCCCAATCGAACTTTAGTTAAGAAATAGAACATGTTTATTTATTTTTTCCGATGGAAAAAAAATCTGATCGTCTGTGTGGAACTCCGACGGAGAAAAAAAAACACGCATGCTCAGAATCAAGTCAACGCATGCTCGGAAGCATTGAACTTCATTTTTCTCGGCTCATCGTGGTGTTGTACGTCCCCACGGTCTTGAAGATCGGAATTTGGTCTGACAGTGTGAATGCAAGACAGCTTGAACGGAATTCCGACGGAAAATTCCATCGGATTTTATCCCATCGGACATTCTGATCGTGTGGACAGGGCATTAGAGGAATTCACATGCAGGGCCCACTACAAGGAAATCTCAGAGTCGCTGGTAGGTGTACTTTACCTTCCATCCAACTCCCACCTGCCACATGAACAGCTTCTGATCCATTGACATTGACTGGTTCAGACTCAGCAATGTAGTGGGACCTAATGAACGGTACCGACATAGACACCATTGGCTGAAATAATGCAGCAATGAGATTTATAGGAAGTCAGATCCGTCCACATCCGTAAAAAGATAAATTGAATACAATTATTATTATTATTATACGGGATTTATATAGTGCCAACAGTTTACGCAGCGCTTTACAATATAAAAGGGACACAATAGGCTTGTGCAATTCGTTTCGTAATGAATCGAAATTCGTCCGAATTTAGCAACTTTCGGACATTCGGAAGCATTCGAATTTCCGAACAAAGCAATTACGAATAAAACCGAATCCGAAATAAATTATATTGCAAATAGCGAATGCCCGAATGTCTTCGGCATTATTCAGTATGAAAAAAGTTACGAATGTACAAATCCATTCGAAGCACAATAACACTCTGCTCTGCTCTCTGCTCCTCCCTCACCGTGCTGAACCCTCTCAAAATGGTGTACAGGGGCGGAGGCTATAGCCGCATGTCAAAAACGAAAGTTAAATACGAGATTTCGAATCGTTACAAATAACCGCAATGTATTTAGAAAAGTATGAATCCTTTTCGAAGCACATTAGGCATAATAGGCAGCGTCGTTGTGAGAGAGACACGGAAAATTACGAATCAACGAACCCAAAAAAAGTTACGAAAGTAGGAGTTGTGTCCAGAATCAACGAAAAACAATGTACTCTACCGAAAGTACGAATTATAAAGCAACAAAAAATTCAACGAAAAATGACGCTTGCGAAAATACGAATGAGTCCGAACACGAAAAATCCCATCTAGCAAAATTACGAATGATTACGAATCAACAGGACCGGAAAGAAACGAACCAAAACTAAACAAATTTTTCTGTTGTGCACAAGTCTAGGACACAATACAGTTATAATACAATAAAATACAAGAGGATTAGGAGGGCCCTGCTCAGAAGAGCTTACAATCTATTAGGGCGGGGCAGGTGGTACAAAAGGTTGTAACTGTGGGGAATGAGCTGATGGAAGTGGTAAAAGATTAGTTGGAGAAGTGATAGGCTTCCCTGAAGAGATGAGTTTTCAGGGATCGCCTGAAGGGAGCAAGAGTAGGGGATAGCCGGATAGGTTGAGGTAACGAGTTCCAGAGGATGGGAGAGGCTCTGGAGAAATCCTGGAGACGAGCATGGGGAGGAGGAGACAAGGGAGATTGAAGCCGTGTACACACGATCGGTTTTACTGACGAAAACAGTCCGATGGACTTTTTTCATCGGACAAACCGATCGTGTATGGGACCCATCGGTCTTTTTTCCATCGGTTTTAAAAAATAGAACATGTTTTAAATTTTTCCGATGGATCAAAAACCGATAGCAAATTTAGATCGTCTGTGGGGAACTCCATCGGATAAAAAACCTACGTATGCTCAGAATCAAGTCGACGCATGCTCAGAAGCATTGAACTTAATTTTTCTCGGCTCATCGGAGTGTTTAACGTCACGGTGTTTGGGACGGTCGGTTTTTTGACTGATGGTGTGTAGGCAAGACTGATGGAAGTCAGCTTCATCGGATTTTCGATGGACAAAACCATCGGATTAGAATCCATAGGATATCCGATCGTGTGTACAGGGCTTAACAGTAGGAGGTCTTGAGAATAGCGGAGAGGACGGTTTGGGATATGTTTGGAGACAAGATTGGTGATGTAGCTCAGGGCAGAGTTGTGGATGACTTTGTAGGTTGTGGTTAGTATTTTGAATTTAATTCGCTGGGTGATCGGGAGCCAGTGTAGGGATTGGAGGAGAGGGTTGGCAGCAGGGATGAGCCGAACACCCCCCTGTTCGGTTCGCACCAGAACCTGCGAACAGACAGAATGTTTGTGTGAACTTTAGAACCCTATTAAATACAATGGACTCGAACGTTCGAAATCTAAAGTGCTAATTATAAAGGCTAATATGCAAGTTATTGTCCTAAAAAGTGTTTGGGGACCCGGGTCCTGCCCCAGGGGACATGTATCAATGCAAAAAAAAGTTTTAAAAACGGCCGTTTTTTCGGGAGCAGTGATTTTAATAATGCTTAAAATGAAAAAATAAAAGTGAAATATTCCTTTAAATTTCGTACCTGGGGGGTGTGTATGATATGCATGTAAAGTGGCGCATGTTTCCCGTGCTTAGAACTGTCCCTGCAAAAAATGTCATTTCTGAAAGAAAAAAAGTCATTTAAAACTGACTCGCGGCTATTAATGAATTGTCGGCTCCCGGCAATACATAGAAAAGTCATTGATAAAAAAATTTAAAAAAGCGTGGGGGTTCCCCAGAATTCAATTACCAGGCCCTTCAGGTCTGGAATGGATATTAAGGGGAACCCCGCTGCAAATTTAAAAAAAAAATTGACGTGGGGTTCCCCCAAATATCCATTCCAGGCCCTTCAGATCTGGCATGGGTTTTAAGGGGAACTCCACCCCAAATTTTTAAAAAAATGGCGTGGAGTCCCCCTAAAAATACATACCAGACCCCTTATCCGAGCACGCAACCTGGCCGGCCGCAGGGGAAAAGGGGGGGATGAGAGAGCGGCCCCCCCTCCCTCCTGAACCGTACCAGGCCACATGCCCTCAACATGGGGAGGATGTCCCCATGTTGATGGGGACAAGGGCCTCATCCCCACAACCCTTGCCCGGTGGTTGTGGGGGTATGCGGGCGGGGGGCTTATCGGAATCTGGAAGACCCCTTTAACAAAGGGGACCCCCAGATCCCGCCCCCCCTATGTGAATTGGTAAGGGGTACATTGTACCCCTACCATTTCACGAAGAAAGCGTAAAAAAATGTTTAAAAAAAAAACACACAAACACCTTGAAAAAGTCCTTTATTTAAAAAAAAAAAAAAAAACATTCCAGCGGTGAAATCCAGTGTCCCGCGGCGATCCCGATGTCCAGCGCTGTCCTTCATTGGTTGTGCCTGAGCGGACCTGATGGGGAACTCCCTCTCAGTATTTTAAATGTATAGACCCGCCCCTTCTAAAGTTCCTCATCAGGTCCGCTCAGCGGACCAGATGCGGAACATGAGAAGGGGCGGGTCTATACATGTATTACCAAAGTGAGAGCAGTTCCCCATCAGGTCCGCCCCCTCGGTATGTCGGACCCGCCTACGTCATTGGCTTGAGCGGGGAACTTCCTTCACTGTGTAATTTAATTTTACATAGTGAAGGAAGTTCCCCGCTCAAGCCAATGACGAAGGCGGGTCCGACATACCGAGGGGGCGGACCTGATGGGGAACTGCTCTCACTTTGGTAATACATGTATAGACCCGCCCCTTCTCATGTTCCGCATCTGGTCCGCTGAGCGGAACTGATGGGGAACTTTAGAAGGGGCGGGTCTATACATTTAAAATACTGAGAGGGAGTTCCCCATCAGGTCCGCTCAGGCACAACCAATGAAGGACAGCGCTGGACATCGGGATCGCCGCGGGACACTGAATTTCACCGCTGGAATGTTTTTTGTTTTTTTTTAAATAAAGGACTTTTTCAAGGTGTTTGTGTGTTTTTTTTAAACATTTTTCTTACGCTTTCTTCGTGAAATGGTAGGGGTACAATGTACCCCTTACCAATTCACATAGGGGGGGCCGGGATCTGGGGGTCCCCTTTGTTAAAGGGGTCTTCCAGATTCCGATAAGCCCCCCGCCCACAGAGCCCCACAACCACCGGGCAAGGGTTGTGGGGATGAGGCCCTTGTCCCCATCAACATGGGGACATCCTCCCCATGTTGAGGGCATGTGGCCTGGTACGGTTCAGGAGGGAGGGGGGGCCGCTCTCTCGTCCCCCCCTTTTCCCCTGCGGCCGGCCAGGTTGCGTGCTCGGATAAGGGGTCTGGTATGGATTTTTAGGGGGACTCCACGCCATTTTTTTTTTATTTGGGGTGGAGTTCCCCTTAAAATCCGTGCCAGATCTGAAGGGCCTGGAATGGATATTTGGGGGAACCCCACGTCAATTTTTTTTTAAATTTGCGGCGGGGTTCCCCTTAATATCCATTGCAGACCTGAAGGGCCTGGTAATTGAATTCTGGGGAACCCCCACGCTTTTTTTTTTTTTTTTTATCAATGACTTTTGTATGTATTGCCGGGAGCCGACAATTCATTAATAGCCGTGAGTCAGTTTTAAATGACTTTTTTTCTTTCAAAAATGACATTTTTTGCAGGGACAGTTCTAAGCACGGGAAACATGCGCCACTTTACATGCATATCATACACACCCCCCAGGTACGAAATTTAAAGGAATATTTCACTTTTATTTTTTCATTTTAAGCATTATTAAAATGACTGCTCCCGAAAAAACGGCCGTTTTTAAAACTTCTTTTTGCATTGATACATGTCCCCTGGGGCAGGACCCGGGTCCCCAAACACCTTTTAGGACAATAACTTGCATATAAGCCTTTATAATTAGCACTTTAGATTTCTCCCATAGATTTTTCGAATTTGCCGCGAACACCCCAATTTGTTCGCTGTTCGGCGAACGGGCGAACAGGCAATGTTCAAGTCGAACATGAGTTCGACTCAAACTCAAAGCTCATCCCTAGTTGGCAGACACTGAGCGGTTGGTAAGGTGGATAAGTCTGGCGGCAGCATTCATGATAGACTGAAGAGGGGAGGAGCCTATGAAGAGGCAGGCCAATGAGAAGGGAGTTGCAATAGTCAAGGCGAGAAATAACAAGGGAGTGAATGAGCTTTATGCATATCATTATAGAATTGATACAATAAAATACATTGTTACTACAAGATGAGACATGAGGGATGTTCTCTGTGAATCTCAGGACATAGATTTCCTTTCTTTATAATTGATATTATTATCTGGGACCTGGCACTATAGAGGAAGCTACAAGGACAGGTCCATGTTTATCTTCTTCTTCCATGTGAGTGACATGAAAACTTGTCTGTGAATTATTCAGAGAGTCAGGCAGCTGGTCTGGCGCTCTGGAGAGGCGGCACCGCACCGCTCCGCGTCTAATCCACCGCTGCCCAGGACACATGGCCGGGCATCTGACTTGGCTCTGTGCTAACCCCTCCGAGAGTCTATAGATTGTCTGCCTGTCACTACTGCCATTTAATGAGCTGTTATTAGGAGCAGACCTTCTCCATATATTATCCTACACCGAGAGAGAGAGAGGGAGAGGGAGAGAGAGGCAGAGGGAGAGAGAGAGAGAGAGAGGGATAGAGAGAGAGAGATCGAATGAGCGAGAGGGGGAGAGAGAAAGAGGGGGAGAGAGAGAGATCAAAGAGCGAGAAAGGGAGAGAGAGAGATCGAGGGAGAGAGAGAGAGAGGGAGATCGAGGGAGCGAGAGAGGGAGAGAGAGGGAGAGAGAGAGATCGAGGGAGAGAGAGAGGGAGAGAGAGGGAGAGAGATTGGACGAGCGAGAGAGGGAGAGAGAGAGGGGGGAGAGGGAAAGGGGGAGAGATAGAGAGAGAGAAGGAGGGAGAGAGGGGAGAGAGAGAGAGAGGGGGGAGAGAGGGAGGGGGAGAGAGAGAAAG